>CM021110.1:169839654-169950805 GCA_007115665.2 Sequoiadendron giganteum
GGAAGTGAGTGTGAGTTAACTAATGAGGTGGAAAGTGCAAGGAGAATTAATAAAATAATTAAATAAATAAATAATTTAATTCATGTGTAAATGATAAAAAAATAATAATAATAATTTTATTTTTTTAGAAGAGGATAATTTATGGACGAATAATTAGTTTAATTAAATAATTATAAATAATTTAACTAATGTGCAAGAGAGGAATTATTAATAAATTAATTAAATGATTAAAATATTTTTTTATGAAATAGTGAATTAATTAAAGTAGAAATGGAGGGAAAATTAAAATTAAAAAAATAAAATAATTACAATTATCTAATTATCAAGGATGAAGGGAAAATGATGTTAATTTAATTGAATAATAAAATTATTTAATTAAAATGAGAAGAAGAATTAATGAGTCATGATGATGAAAAGTGAAGATGTTTTGGAAGAAATGAGTTAGTCATTTTTCAGTGTCCACAACGAGATTTATGGATAAGCACATCCAAAAATCAAGATATAAATATGAGATAATAAGCTAAAACAAAAGATCAAAACATTATCCAAGTTTACATATTCTAGCTTTCACTATATTTGTCAATGTTATATTCCAGTTGGTGGGGTAATCTTAGAGATGTTGCCATTGGATCTTACAACCTCTAGACCACCATCTTCATCAGGTTCAATAATCCTTTCTTTAAAACCCATATCCTCAAGAAGCTTGCCATAGGTAAAGTTTTATTGTACCTTTTTTTTAAAATTCCAAACAAGCTTTGACAAATTTACCATCATTTCTTTTGCATGTATGATTGGAATTTCCATAGGTGAAGTTTTACTATACCTTTTTTGAAATTCCAAACAGGCTTTAGAAAATTTACCATCATTTCTTTTGCATATGACCGAAATATTACTATTTTAATTTCAGTTTTCAACACCTTTGTAGAACAATTATCCATTAACTCTCAAAATTTCTCATTGGAGACCTCCACTATTAAGGAAACATGTATGGCAACATTATGGAAGGTGAGTCTCTTGAAGGAATTGGTAATATTTCTCTTCCTCACCTAGAAACAATCCTCATTTATAGCTTTCCACAAAAACCAAAGGATCTCAATAGTTTAAACAAGTCAAACCAAATTACAAATCCTCCTAAGGCCTTTCACATAATAAAAAAATTATCATGCCAAGAAAGGCTCCATTGATTTAGAAAAAAACTAATCCCATAAATTCAAGTATTGAGACTCCTTTGCTTCTCCTCAAAGTGGTCCTCTAGCTTTGCAACCATGGTAGACTACTATGAATTTAGGAGTTGGATATATAGAAAAGTATGCATATATCTTCCTCACTTATGTCCCCTATAGAGTTAAGGACTTACTTATGGAGCTCTTAAGACAAAGAGAAAAAATGATTAGCACACAACTCTACTAGCTTTGGCATACAATGGACTTAATTAGGAAGCACTCAAGTAAGCCTAGAATTCCAAATGTGGCCAAGCTAAGAGGGGCCAACTAGAGGAGGGCCAAGTGATTTCTTCTTTTCCTTGTTGCTAGAAGACAAGCTAGAGGTTACTTCCTATGCGTTCTTCTTATCTTGTTTAGTTGCGCAAAAGGTGGCATTCTAATTTTTTTAGGGCCCATAGAAGACCGTGGGGTCTTGGATATTGCTAAGTAGGTCAACCACAAGGGGGTTCAAGTTATTTTTTCTCTATAAAATAAAACAGATGTAAGGTTGAATTGCTCTTCAAATTTGAAGGGGAAACTCCATGTAAATAAAAACTAACCTAATTTGTACAATATATATTTTTATTTACAATATTTTATGGGGTGGTTCACAATCATGCTAAATAAAATTAAATGTATTTTTTGGTTTCACCTAGGAAAAAAGGTTGACACACACATTAACATAAAACAAAAGATTTTTTATGTTTTTCGAGTGAAAATAAATTATACGACTACACACATATGTTTTTAGCTAGAAGGAGATTGAACAATGTAAGCACACATAAAGATTGAATTAGTTTAAACATAAATATATGAATACTTTAGCATATTAAATTAAGAGATTGGTACAAATCCATGATCATCAACTTCAAGCAAACCTTTAATGCAAACTTGTAACTTATCAAAAACAATTTAATCTGCCTCAACACACATAAAAACATATTTTAATACTAATTCAAAAATAAGACATGCATAATAAATTCTATTGAATCAATAGTGAAGTTTGAATTAACAATAATGAATTCTAGGTAAATATTAATTTCAACAATATGCAAACTTGACTATTATTATCTTTTCAAAACTAAGTGCAAATGACATTTATTCATAAGGTTTACAAGATATTACATGAAAATAAATTAAAGAAATTAATTGTTACTTCAACTCCAACTATTGATTGCTTGTATGACATGCATATTTTAATACAAAATTTTATATACTAAAAAATTAAATTTAAAATTGTTTGATTGCTAGTTCGATTGACAATAGAAATTCTTATAAAATAACACTTAAAGTTCACATCTCTTACATGACAAGATAGACGATCTAATAATAGTTGGCTATGAACTAAAAATAAAGAATGCTAAATTTACATGAAAACTAAAAATAACACATGCTATAAATAGCAAAACTCAAAATATATTATTTTCACTAAAAAGATTATGGCTATAAATAGTGTGAGTTATTTTTCATGCTCTAGATAATTCTGATTTTTAAAAAAAATTTGACCATGACAAATCTTTCAATAAAACCTTAAAATTTTGACATTCTTCTTGATTCTTTGAAACTATCAAACCTTCACTTTCTCAATACCAATCTCTAAATATAACCTTATATTGAAATGCAACTCTAAATAGTTTGACATCATTTTCTATTTCTTATCATCATAAATAATTCCATAAATATGAACCTTGCTTAGAAACACTTATAAAAAGCCTTTTGTGACCTTGAATCTAAAACACTAAGAAAACAACCACCCTTACACTTGAACAATCTTCACAATGACATTACAAAATTCCATCAATCTGCAATAATTAGAATAATGCCTAGTTATATATAGGTAAGATATTTGTTTGAGACTTGAATGGGTCACCCTCCACATTGTTTAGATTTCAAGTCCTTGTTTTTTCTCCACTTAGATTTACTATGATTAAAAACTAAAAATTGACGTTTAGAAAATAGCATGGTACCTACCCTAAACCTAGAAGGTTGAATTTCAGAAGGGCATTTTTTTTGGATTGGCTAAGCCTTTGTAAAATCACACCATTTTAGAAGATTTTTAAGTGGTTATGTCTACCATAAAACACGTTTAGGTTTAGTTTTGGACTACTTAAAAATGTGGCATGACTTCATAACAGAATTGCCATGTTTTACACATTATTTTGATATGGTATTATCACAATTAAAACATGGCTTTCTTTTCATGATTTTCAATTACTTCTTATCTAACAACATCAAGTTTCCACATTCCATGATAATGAATATGTTGATTCACAAAAATGCACACAGTTCTATCCAGAAATTCAACATACTTCTTATCTTTTAACCCCTATAGAAATAACACCCTCAAAGTATATTAGAATGTTATTTTAAAAAAAGGGAATAGAGATAATTATTTATTAATGTATTTTTTTATTTTGAAAAAATGAGATATAATATTGATTAAATTGTTAAAAACAATGATATTTAATAGGTGTTAATATTTTATCATTTTTATTTTCTTTCAAGTGTTTTTCATTAATCAAATCATCATTCTTTTTGGTGCATTTTATAATCGATTATGTCATTAGGTTTGTGTTTTTTTTTTATGCATCCAAGTACTAGATGGAAATCACTAATACCATTGCCACTATGAGGATATATGGTGGGAAAAGAGATTAGTGTCCTTACACCCTTCTCCAATTATTGTTCCCCTCTATTTTTCATCATCCTAGCCTTCTTGACCTTCTTGCCATTCAAAAGACCAAATGCCAACCAACACACATGAAACCACCTATCAACAACAATCACATGGAAGGCACATCAACCAATCCCCCATCATATGAGCATAGAGTTACAAACACACATGTTAACTTGGAGCAAAGATATGGAAAAGGCTTTAGAATTTTGAGAGAACAAGAATGCGACATTAAGAACAAACATGATGTACATTCCCTCTTGGAACAAACACCATCGGAAGATACCAAAGGAATCGATTACCAAGATCCCCCACCTTTACATCAAACATTTGTTCCACCAATCAAGAAATACAAACTTAAGAAGTTACCTTTCCTATCAACTATAACCAAGACTGAACAAGCCTTATACACACTTCTCAAACTAGGACACATTACATTGCCACCAATCCGTGACCAAGAAGATAAGAAGGGAAAGAGTACTTGAACGTGTCTTATTGTGTATATCATAGAACACTTAGGCATCTTAGTAATGAATGTCATGATTTAAAGAAGAAATTAAGATAATTTGGTCCTTATGGGGATCAAATTGAACGTATAATACGTTAACATTTATTTTCCTTGCTCCTTGCCATGTGGTAGTTGTAGTATTATAACATGCTCACTACCATCCATGAGGGTATAAACTAGGCTCTATGCAATCATCTATCATGTTGCAAGGAGAAACATATCATAATCAATTTGGCTCACCTTTGTCCCTACACTTGGGAGGCAAACGGTTAGATAGCCTTGTGTTAGGTGCATTACTTTTTGGGATCCTTCTTTATCTCCTTAAAATGTTAGTGTATCAAGTACACTAAAATTTTAAGGGGGGGCATATAGTCCCTTGCTCATTGTTTGCATGTGGAATGGTCCCTTCTTGGTGATGATAACATACATCTCCTAGGAAGTGTGACCTTGTTGATCAAAGTGTGGCCTTCTTGATTTATGATTAGTGTCTCCTTTTTGGTGATATTAGGCTTGATATCCCTTAACAGAGTGAACTTTCTTGGCATATGATATTCCCCTTGGTAATAATTCTATGGATAGTATTCCCTAAGACACAAATATTTTTTTCCATGACTTGTCCTCTCTTGGTGGTGATGTCATGAGTAATATCCCCTAAGGTGTGACCTTTTGTATGTTGAGAAAAACCCCTTTGTTATAATCTCTTGTGGCGGTGTTGATACAACACCCCTTGAGTTTTTAGCCTTATCCTATTGTTGTTTATGCACACCTTGAGGTGAGTTTTATGCACCCCTGAGGGGAGCTTGGAATTTTTGCTTCACTTTGTTCATGGGAATTGAACTTAGTATGGCGTTGACATATCATTTTGATCATTTTGTGGCACCTTATCAAGGTTATCAGGGAGTATAACTCTTGGTATGGTTATGGGTATACACCTAGTGAAAAAAGATCCTCACTAGACCTATCGTGTTTCTCATTTTGCTACCTTGTCTTGGGGGCTCACCCAGTGAAAAGTGGTCCTCACTAGCCCGTGTACCTTCCAATTTGTGATTCACCTAGCAAATATCAAATGTTATGTTGTGAGTCATAAACACCCCTTTTTGACATGGCCACCTAGCATAACACACCTTGCTTTCCAGTGGAGCCATGTGTTTCATGAGTGATGTGGTATAACACAAATTTCTAGTCCTCATGTGAGCTAACATTTATTCAATGGATTCCGTTTGGTATTTGAGACAATTTAAGATTGAAGTCTCTTTGCCCCATCGAATCGAATCTTTAGTACTAACCCTAGATGTTTTGTTGTGTGTTTTTATTTTTCATGTGTCTTCTTCATGTTTACATTGTGTTTACACCGTGTCTATCTTCATTCTGTCACCATATTTATGTTCCATCATGCCATGTGTTTTCATCATGTATGCTTCATGTTTTATGACATGTATGTTACTGTATGTTGTCTTGCTGCATAATCATACATATGTGTGTTCCCTTGTGCCCATGTTGGTTTGACATAGGATCTTGGATCCTAGGGGCTTGGCCACCCCCTTGATCCTTAGTCATCCTATCTCTTCAACATTTGGACAATTGGACCCCTCTTGACATAGATTGCCTACTTTAGTATTTGTCTAAGCGTAAGTTCATGCTCTCACGAAAGTGGGGGAAAAATATACCATTGTAAATTATCACCCATAACAATTCAACATTATGTTTGGTCCCCCCTTAAATTATTGGACCTAATTGAGTATTTAATTTCCTAAATTATGCATTCTATGGCCCATTTTTAACATTTTTTGAGGAATTGTAAGTGAGAAATAATTGCATCTATCTAAGACCTTTCCCTCGACACTTACAATCATTAAAAATAGGGCAAGGACACTCACTCCCTGGGTGTGAGTGTCCCCCTATTTTCCTTCCAAATTCAAATATGTCGGTGTCGACAATTTAATATTTGCAATTCAAGTGTCTAACTCGGCCACTAGGATTTTAATTTTTAGGAAATTGAATAAATGCCTAGTTATTGCATCTAGGAAACTATTGGAGCAATTATTATCAAGAGCACTTTCAAGTAAGTCAAGAGCAACATTTTTAGATCTCTATTGTAGAAATTCAAGATTCTAACATCATGTCCAATTCTATGTGAGTTTATGTATATATATGTTATCATTGTTTTGTGAAGGCTAACACTTTTGTAGGTTTCCAAGGCAATTCAAGAAATCCAAGCATTCCAGCAAATCAAGCAAGAAAGATCCAAATCCTTGGGGTGATGTGCATGACTTTAGTCCTTCAAGGAATCTATTGAAGGGTGGTGAGTTGCAACACTTTGTGATTTCATTATTCCTTCCCATTCATTATCATTTTATTATTGACATTTGTCATTGCAGAAGTGGAAAAACTTCCACGGGGTTTGACTGAGGAAAGCCCCTAAAAAGGCCCAACATTTCCTCTCTTTGTGAGTGTGCAAATCTCAGGTTTGAAGAGGATTGAAAGGAGTTTGAAGATAAATATATTCATTGTTGCATTTGAAAAACTACATCTTGTTAACCCACAAAAACTTAGTTACAAAAATATTTGACAGTGTTTCGACAGATTTGTAGACAGGAATCCGAAGCTCAGATTCGACATCAAAGGACTGCAAAAATAGATCCGAAAAAGAAATACAAGGAAACTCACTCCCTGTGCGTTTGTGTCCTCCATTTTCTGCCTTAAATTTGAATCACAAGTGCACAGTGTCCCGCTTTGCTCACTTTTGTTGTCTGAATTTGTCTGCAAACTTCTATGTCTTTTGTATTTGCATCAGAATAATAAATTGCACTCTTACCCTAGTTAGATCATTACATTTCATCATTAAGACATTTCCAGATTTGGTTAAGGGCTGGTTGACTCACCTATCATATTGTAAGTCAATCTCATTACTTTTCTAAATCTTTCAAACCCTCATTCCACCTTTGCATTTGCAATCCATTCACATCTCTCCCACACAAAAGGTGTCAAACCCTAAGGTGAAAACCCCCAAAGGTTTCCCTTTCCCATCATTTCAATAACATTAAATAAAGTAGAATAAACATTTAAAATGCTCTACAATATATCTTAGTAAATCCAATATCACAATTGGAACTACCAATAGGCATTGCTAGATGGTGGTGTAATGCCCACCTATTCAACAAAAAATAAATTTTTAAATATTCAATATCATTCTACATGTAAAATAACTATTGATCAACTATGATATATTAAAAAATTATATTTGACATATATGAGACAATAATTTTTTTGGTGGAATACTAGATTCCATACCAACCTATGAGTCTAGATTCTCAAATATATAATAAATACATATTCTAATTTAATTATTTGATTAAAAATTAATTTGCATGTTAAAATTTTTAAGTATAAAATATAAAATATGGTATTTTATATTAAAGCATCTCTACATGGTCACCAAACAAATCTTATACCAAATCATCAGTTATCATCATATTATGTGATTTACCACCCTATACTACTTGATCATCTTGTAAGGTCCCAGTACACATATAATGACAACTAGTGCACTTGTGGGAAGTGACACCCTATACACGGGCTATAGATCATGATCTTCTCTAGAGCATAATTCATAATAGCTATTACACAAGTCAAAGGTCACATCAGTAGAACTTGATGGTCTTGTTGCATGATCATTTATTGAACCATTAGATTGAGATATCTATGTACCATGTTGTATAAGGGTGTCCATGAGGATAGAAAATGTATGGAGTGTTTGCACCTCCATAATATTCTTAGTAACTTATGAAATCATCACATGGATAGTTTTTTGTGCTAGTGGTCTTCATTGTTAGTTTGCTACTCGAAAAAATTCGACTCTATCTTAGGTAGAGCCTTTGCCTCTACCTTGAAACTCCTTCATATAAAAATAATTGAGAATTTCATGAAGTATAAACTCACAATAAATATTTCTCAAAAAATATAAAGGTACCTTGTGGTTATTGCAAGGAGCTCGGTCAAAGGCCATTCACCAATTATCCCCAAAATTGTTTTTTATATCATCATGATTGCACCAATGGATAGGGAATCTCTCCAAACTCACATAAATGAGTGCATTAGTTTTAAGATTGGTAAAAAGACCATAAATTTGACCTTTTGTTATATCTTTTTGTTTCACTTCATCAAATAATAACTTTGTTGCATAAAATTTGTGACATGAATCTCTATGAGTTTTTCATTGATAGATTTGAATTGTTACTAAGTCAACTCGCTTCATCATTGCTTCCAATGATGAAGCAAGTGATGCATGGTGGGGGTTTGTGATGGATGCCTTCAATGTTGAAATTATTATTTTTATTTAAAATTTATGTTTTAAATGCTAGATAATGATTCCTCTTGGCTTTCTCTATGGTTTGTTGGAAGTGTTGAAGGATATTTGGGTGATGGAGTGTTTTCTTCAAGCATTTATTCATCTAAACTTGGTTTTACATTAGGAGTTAGAGAAGTTGGTAAAAAAGAAAAATAAATGTATTCTAAAATATTAAAATTTATAAAAATACAAATAATATTGATTAAAAAAAAGAAAATATTGACCACTTACCTCTCTTGTGGTGTGGCATTGGAAGAAAAGTTTTGATGGAATTTGGTAATGCAAGCAAATATTCAAGACACACTCTCATTTTGGTTTGTTTATAGTAGTCATCATGGTTGTTAGCAAAAATTATCTTGTGTGCATGATTTTTTTATATGCTCTCCATAATGCAAGTGCATTGTATAACATGCGCATATTATGTGTGACATAATTGTGTTATAGTCAATTGTTTCCATTTGGCTACTTTTTTTACCTCCAATTTGATGTAGTCACCCAATAGTGCTAGATCTAATTTGATTTATTATTTTAATAGATTAGAAGCTTCATTTATTTTCAAGTGCATCTCAAATTCAAAGTTACAAATACATAACATATCTTGCATACAAAATTCATCTAGTTAATTAACAAACACTTCATTTTTTAAAAGAAAAGAAAGATTTATGCATATAGCTTAGTCTTCATAGAAAAAAATATAAAAAATAAAAAGAGAAAGAAAGTCCTTGATCCCATTACAAAGTCATCAATTGCATCAATGAAATTGCCAAATAGTACATCCAAGAAGACCAAAAAATTTTCAAACAAAACAACTCCAAGTGAATCAAGGAAAAACAAACTTAAAATCACTCTCATCTCTCATTTATATTTTACGCCTTATGTGTCTTGGGATTTAGGAGAACTGGATAGAGACAATCTTGGATGAGCTCCAAGAAAATCAATCCATCATTAGGGTCGATCAAGAACATTTAACAAACAAAGATAATTAAGAGAAAAACATCATGCAACAAAGCACTATTTATTAACATGACTCATTGAAACCATTGATTCAAGAATAACAACATTAGCAATCCAATGAGTAGCAAGACAATGTGAAAACATATTGGTAGTTCAACATCCAATCATGCAAAACCTGACAATTCACCATATGGTTGTCCTTCCTTGAAAAGTGAACAAGCCTTGTGGTGTGATCCATATCAGTAATAATGTTGTCACTTGCTAGACTCCCCAAGTTTGGGAAGAGGGTAGTATGCACAAATTTCCATCACTTGATTGGTTTTTTCCATGAAAGTAAGTAGAGTGGGTCTTGGCCATTAAGCCAAGGTGCAGTGAAATGTAATGCTATAGTCCATGTCATCACTTTTAGGGTGAGATAGATTTAGAATATCATAGAGCCACAAACTTAATATACAAGCATTCTCTTGGTCTTATTTTCTACATATACTTGTGTATTGTTTTTTATTTTCTTAGCAAGTTTATTGGAAATCATTACATGTATTAAATGTAGAGCTTCAAAAAAGTGCAAGTTTATTTTATTCCCATTACATGTATTTTGAATCATATATATATCTAGCCTTAGACATGTGCCTCAGAGTTCCAAGGCTTAAATTTGATTGTCAACCTTATCTATCAAGCAAATTTTAGTGAAACTTAGTTGTTCAAAGTTTAAGGGCCTCTTTGACACACTATAGAGTTTGTTTACACCCCCTCTACATAAACATTAATTGCCATCGTTCTTAGGTATATCATATTTATTAGATTTGTTTGATGGAATCTAAAACAAAAGATCATTTTGTTTTTTAGATGCTCTCATTACTATGAGACTAGGGGTTTGGTTGATTCTCGCGCCTCTTAAAAAAGACTCTTATAACTCTATGTAGACTTTTATGACTTACACTGATCAAAGATGCTTAGCTCTTTTTTTCCAAGAGATGATTAATCTTTGCTAATGTTTGGCTCAAGACTTTGCTTCCATGATACTTCACACTTGAAGGATTGCTTCTTTCCTTCATCTTAATTATTCTTCATTAACAAATATGATTTATTTTCATATACTTTCTCTTTAATACACACCCATTTATTTTTATTTTCCTTTAGATTTGTCAACATTACACTTATATATTGTACCTCTACATCTCACAAACCATAATTATCTTAACTTACTTTACTTTAAAATGTTAAAACATAATTTATTTAAAACACAAAATATCATAGTTTTAATATTTGAATTTTTTTAACGGAGTAAACAATCTCCCCTTAGAGGTATTCCTAAAATTTCGCTTTGATTGGGTCCCACTAACGATTGTCCGTAGTGGATTTGTGTCCAATCGAAGTGACATTTGGGATTGTATTTTATTTAATACATACAAAACAAACTTCCACTGGCTTTGTCCAAATTCGGCTGATTGTAAGTTTAATATAAATTTATAATTTAATATTAAATATAGTTTTAGAGGAGTCCTTACAAGTCCTTGTTTTCTTTTAATGGATATCTTGGTGGAGTAGGTGTACTTCAATCCCAATAGATCTTTTCCATTTAAAGCCCTAAAATATATATAAAAGACTAGTTGTTGTCGTACTATGTATAGAGGAAGAGGAGACATTGTGAATAGAATCACTTTCAACTCCTATTGGAAGGGAATAAATCATACCCATTTATGTACTGATTAAGTATATTAAATAAATATTTGCTCTCGATTTAAGAGTTGCAGTTAGAATTATAAATATAAATTAGCTATGAAATTCAAATAAGTTAGATATAATATTTAGTGTTTTTATGGAAGAATATAATGTTAAATGTGTTTAGAAATTGATTTGATAATATGACGAAATTTTAAGGGTTGGTCAATGAATGTCTCAAATCTATAAAATAGTTGAGTTTGATTGTAGATTAGATCTGCATTTGTGGAATTGATTTGGTGTATCAAATTGAATGTGGATTGTAAGGAATAAATGATTGAAGCAAATTTGCCTCAACTTCTTGTGCTTGTGTCTGAAATAGGGTGGTATCAATTGGTGTTGCAAAGGGTATTAAAAACTAACCTTGAGGAACAAAGTTGTTGGGCAAGCAAGTGGGATTCATGGTCAAACCATAGATAGTTGAGACCAATTGACAAGAGTGAGGCAAACTCGTGTACACATTTGGCTTTGCTACACCAAGGAGGGTGTTCCATTGAAATTTTACAAGGCAATGAAAGTAAAAAGAAAATAATATGGTCACATAACTTAGCTATAGCCTACATATAATGATACTACAAATATTATCACTAAATACCCTTTATACTAGCTTACCAGTCTTTTAGACCATGTATATCCAAACAATAGATTAGTACTAGGTTATAATGTAACTAAATATGTAAAACCAAAGCAATATCTCCAAGTGTAAAATCTTTATGATTCCTTACTTCATGATGAACTTGTGGAAACCCAAAATATGCATATCTCTCTAAAGATAGGAAAATGAGTGCAAACTCTCTAAATATTTGTAGGAGGTTAGTTTCTATGAGCTTATGCAAATTGGTAAGGAAATAATTGATGATCCTTTATCATAAAGAAGAACAACATTTGAAATGAGTGATTGATTAGAAAATTTGTGACTGATGAATACTTGAATGGGAAAAAAAGTCAAGAATTGATCAGGTCCACACATATAATAATGGAAATAATACAATGTAGAAGATAGATCAGACACCGCACAAGAGATGTTTGTGGCCAAGATTCCTTAATATATAATATATGTAGAAATAGAATGCACCCTTAAGGTAAGGTAGCAATAAACAATACTCCTTATGAAAGAATGACAACATTTGAAACAAATGACTAGTAAGACTATTTGTGACAGATGTGTACTTGAATGGGAAATAGAGTTAAAAGTTGATAACTATCCACATAAATAATGATATAAATAATACAATATAGAAGATAGATCATAGAACACAAAAGAGATTTTGGTGGGTCAAGATTCCCTAATATCTAGTATATGTAGAAATAGAATAAACCTTTAAGGTATGGTAACATTATGCAATGCTCCTTATGGAAGAAGCTACTCCACTTTATATATCCAAGAGATCCCAAACACATATTGTACTCTTCATATATCCTTATAATGATATTCATCTTCTTTATATAAACCTTCTCATAATAACATAATGAAGGGTTAAACCACTAAACCCAAAACCTAATGTAGGCCTACTTGTTACTTAATATGATTGATTAGATAAGTTATCTAGAAGACCCAACACAGCTAATTTAAGGGATACTCATGGAACATGTCAACATCCTAACCCATTTATATACATTATAATATCATATCCCTAGTTACATAACTTGTCACCCTTCCTTGACATCTTTCATTCCCAAAACATGAGAAGAATCCAAATAATGTTGCAAGTCATTGTAAACATGATATGTCCTATCATCCAACCTCCATAAATGATTTTTGTGATATTTTTAGCAGAATGGTACCTAGATCCCATCCTTGATCTATATTTCACTCCACTCATCTAATTCCATTCTTCATCATAGTAATTTTCCACAAATAGACATACTCCTACTATGTTATTGGTTGTTGTAGTTGTTCATTTGATTCCATATTGATCCATAGTGATTGACTTGTTGATTATATGTATAATCATGCCTCAATGACTCTTTCCTCTCATAATGATGTGGTTGAGTATATATTGTAACTTTTTCCATCTCTAGAACCTTCTTTGATTCTTTAACATTTGTTGCTTACTTTGTTGAATCAAGAAGGGAAACAAATGTTTCCTCTTTTTTATTTATATTTATCTCATCTTGGCTATCCTTTGATTCTTTGGTGAACCATTTAGTATCTTCTTTAACTTACTCTACCTTGTATTTTCTTAGTTTTCATTATGTGTAATATCTTGTAGTGTAACTTGTTTCCTCCTATACCAAAGCTTCATGAACTTCTTTTGCACATTAGTATTTACTATTCCCAAATATTCTAACCAAGGATAAACCAAGAACAATATCCAACCCATCATATTCAAAGAATAAGATTTTGAATTCAAAATACATTTATCCATGGATAACTTTAAATCTTCAAGAATTTAAATATCCTTACTAATTGATTGTGCTTAATGTGCTTTTCTTATACTTATAATTTTTGTTGGTGTGAACATAGTATATTACCTAACTAACTTCCCTCTAGGTATTATTCACACTTGCATACTTAAGCTTACTTAGGTCATTTACTTTTGTGTCTGATGTCATAGGATTAAGACACTTTTCAAGATCTTAGTTACTCTTCAAGTTTCACCCTTACTTTTGTGTCTGATGTCGTAGGATTAACACACTTTTCATGATCTTAGTTTCTCTTTGAGTATCACCCTTATCTATATATACAAGGTATCTCAAATTCGTACATCATTAATACATTGTACCATTTTGTATGCATCTAATAAATTCTATGACTTCATAGCATTTTCATTGCTTCTCTTATGTGAAAGGTTATTTTGGTTGTAGGTTATTCTTGGCTCTTGTAGATAAATTCAATATTCTTACATGGTATCAAAGCTCTAGATTTGCAATTCCCTTCCTATTTTTGTGATATTTTTAGCTAAGAAATTTCACATAGTGCATCTTGGTGTAAAGTGGACCTCACCATTGAGTCAAAAAGACCCGAAAACCTATAAATAAATATAAACTTGATAAATTTTTTAGTCCAAAAAAATTTAGCCATTTTTGTAAGGTTTGTAGATTTATCTAGAATTTTTTTGACACATGTACAAATCCAAAAAAGTCTGATGATCATCGTATAGGTCTAACAATCATAGTGTAGGACCATCAACAAACTATTTAGCATATCATAAGGCATATTTCAAAGACAAGTGTCATTACTACATCATTATGGGTATGATAGATTTTTAATAAGCTACTAGTATAGATCTATCAAGATGACATCATGAGTACATGTGTAGGGTCCATAACACTTAGTCTTGGGAGTGCTAAACCTTTGGTTCTTGTCAACATTAGGGGGATTAAACATAGTGGGTGATGTAAGGAGTGTCGCCATCACCAAGTGCCACCCTTGGTGCCTACTCTCTGCTCCTTTATCACTTGGCCCAACCTCCACCATTTGACAATTATTGCTCAACCCAAGTTGGCAGTGTAACCCTTTGACTATTAAAATAGTGCCAGAGCCTATTTTTAAAGGCCTAAAGGGAGGATTTTTCCATGGATCATAACTTGGTCATACTATATAGAATTCTAGGAAACACATAGGTGTCAAAAAATTAGTTCCATGTACTTTGTATCCATCCATCTAGTTTTTCCTATTTCATCTAAGGTACTTGTTATTTCACTTTGAAGTCATTTTTTTGTTTGGATTTACACTTTGGATGTTCTACAAAATATGAGGCCATTTTTTATGTTGCAAGGGTTCTAATTTTGCATGTTTTGATCTCTAATTGGTGTATGAGGAGTCTATCTTTGTAAAATAATTATTTTAATTCATCATTTTGTAATCACCCTAAACAAAGGGAACTATAAGTATTGGAAATACAACATCCTGAAACATATTAGGTGGCTTCATTTGTTTCTGCATCTCTATGGAATCATCCTTGAACCAGGTACACATAACTAAAAGATAACATGGGAAAATATAAATGATCATGTTTTAGGATTGATTAGTAGCAATTCTGATTTTGACATCGTGTTCCATCTCACATATTGAGTGCCCACACACTTAAATATGGAGACTCACATCACTCTCCATTCCTTACAAATATTTTTATGGAGAGTCTTGTGCCCCTTGATGATTGTGATAACCTACAAAAAATTGATGCCATCATTGGTTGCTTCTATAATCTTTCATCATAGTTCCTTTGAAAGAATACCACCCACCATCTCTTAAAGTGTTAGCTTAGTGGTAGTGCTACCAATGACCATAACTATAGGGTATGTGCACCAAGTTGTGACACAAAAAAGATGCCACTTTTATTTTTTTACCTGAAATGACCATTTGGCGATCGCTAAATTTGGCGCTCGTCAAATGGCTCGAATGATTGAGCCCAAGGCTTGGTATTTCAAAATGCAACTCATTTGGTGAGCGCCAAATTCGGTGCTCACCAAATGAAGTGCATCATTCGGCGAGAAAATGAAGTGCTCATTTGGCTAGCACATAATTTGGCACTCACTAAATGATACACTTCATTTGGTGAGCACCAAATGTGAAGCATGGATTTTGGAATGCATTTTTTGAACTCTTTTCATTTTTCTTTTTCTTTGTCTTTCTTTACCTCTGTCAAGGAAAATATATACATGAAATAAATATATGGACATTTACTTTCTTATACTTTAAGTTATATTTCATGTATATAGTTTTAGGATGTTTGAAGTGGTTTAAGATCTCTTGAGTTATAATGAAAATTCTACTTTTTGGAAGATCTTATAATTTTTTAGACAATTAAATTTCGGTAATGAGCATGTCAAATTTTAGTAATCAAGAGGTCAAATTTTATTAATCGGCAAGTTGCATCATCTTTCTCTTTCTATCTCGCTCATTGTTTATCTCTTATACACTAAACCTCTCTCTCTTACTATCTCCATCCCTTTATATGTGTTGGGGATATGGATTCGGTTATGTGATTAAGATAGGCATCTAAGACAACAGTGCCTTAGTGATTTCAATTCAAAATCACAACAAGGACACAACCAACCATGCCATAAAGCGGAAGCAGGCACAGTTGATCCCCATTGATCCTCTGAGAGAAGTGAATGCAAAAAAAACAAATTCAACAGAAACAGATAACCATGAAAGAAAAAACTATGAACACACAAATATACGTGGGGAAAACCCTTTTGGGTAAAAAACACCTCCAAAACATTCAGCTCACTTCTATTATTCAGTAACTAAAATGGTTACAATACAAAACCAGAGCTATGCTCTTCAGGATATTACATCTTCTTCATCTAGAGAAAGATATACAGGCTACACAAATCAGAATCTCACACAGTTACAATGTACTCAAGACATATTGTGTAGATTCCCTTCAGTTCCTCTCAAAATACTGTCATAGCCAGCCTCACGACCATCCTAGCCTCTTGGCTTCACAAGTTCACATCTTACTAGATCCAAGAGTCTAAGTGTTCACGATTGAACCGCTCGAATACTCTCAACCTCTCTTTGTTATCGCTCATCCTTCTGTCTCAAACTGCACACAAGATTATTTATAATCTTACACCATGTGCATACCTGTTCAGCCCATCCTTGCCTGCAATGATCATCAGGATAATTAATTATCCACCTACAAGCATCGATAATTCCCTGATAGCGTGCATCGCTTATACAACTGCATCGAGCCACACAATCATTAACTAGGCCCAGACGCGTCCGTCAACCTTCCATCAATAATTTAGCTCTATTGTAATCAAGAAATAACTCTTTGGCCAATGGGTTCTCAAAGAACTTTCCATGTGTCGCCATTCCATTTGTCTATCGCTACTGACTACTGGTCAAAACGATCCAACTTGGTCAACTGAGTTCTGAGCACATTCTGCCTCCATCGCACTACTGTTGAGTCCATTCGACCCAGCCGCGGTATGGTGGTGAACTCATCTGAGCTCACCCAAGACTTCACCGTGCTCTGTCCCTCCTTTGTCTTCGACCAACTAGATGCAGCCAACCTGCCACGTTTCTCCCTAACATTCGCTTGCCGCTCTGACACCGAGTCCAACTCGGTCAAACTCTGCCCCGAGCTCCTACTGCGCTATCACAACCCTGACCAACACGCATTGCGGTATGGCGGTAAGCCATCTTGGCTGACTGCAGGTGGTCTTACTGCGGCCACCGCGATCTGTCACTTGACTGACCACGATACAATGGTAACCGCCAGCCAGGCTGCTGGCGGTCTTACCGCGGTACAATGGTAACCGCCAGCCAGGCCGCTGGCGGTCTTATCGTAGCCACCGCGGTCAGTCACTTGACTGATTGCGGTACATCGGTAACCGCTAGCCAAGCCACTGGTGGTCTTACCGCGGCCACCACGGTGAGTGAACTCACCGACCGCAGTGGTGGCGGTAACCGCCAAGACCATCGCAAGCGGTCTCACTGCGCTACCGCAATAAGTTGACCCATCGCCTGCGGTATGGTGTAACGCCAAAACCAGTCAAAGCCGCCGCGGTAAAGGAAAGAAACACGAAGGAAAATGCCAAGTCCGAAGGGGAAATGAGCCAGAATGTTGAGGCATAAATTCCCAACAATCTCCCACTTGCCGAAGACTTTCAAGATTCCTCCAAACATCCGATCAAGGACCAAAACCATGCTTCCACGCTCCAACCAAAACCTTTGGAACGACATCCAAAATGTCCACCATCTCAGGCACCAGCTCCAAACACATGAACACGCCAAGGTGTTTATGCACTAGTCTCAGGAACGAAAGCAATTGATCCTCCAGGCGAAAAATGCAACACAACAACAACAACAACAACAAGGTACCACATGAACACAGAAAAAGAACCATTCTCTAGAACAAGAAACCAACTAGCTAGAACAACAACCACAAAACTGACTGCCCTCATCCAACTGATCAAACCCACGTGATTGAAAATTAGCACCCACAACTTGTGCTGAAATATCCAACCACCCATTCCTCAAAGGTATGACAACCAACAGTAGACTCATGCCATCATAGAACCACCCATCTCAACAGTAAACAAGCACCCTGTGTCAACCAGTTGTAGACCAAACATGTCCAGGTACTCCACTGCAAGGGTATTGTCCAGATGAATGCAAGCAAAGCACCATCACACATGATCGAGGCATACCAAGTCTACCAAACCCTACATAAAGAAATGTAACCATGTATTTACAAGGAACATCCACACTGATCTGCACCACCTGCAACCACCTGTTGCAATAAACTTTTCTCTCAACCGTCTTCCACAGTTCTTCCAAAATCCTCCAAACTTGATTGAAGAAAGAAGCACATGCACCATCGTGTCATCACCCAAGTGACAACACATGACCACAAACTACGACCAACTCGTCACCACAAAGGCAACTTACATCTAAAGTCAAAAGAACAATCAGGAAGAACAAGACCAGATTAGAGAGAAAAAGCAAATCAAAACATGTAGCATCCTCCTACATACACTTCTAAATGCCAGATGTGTCAAGAATGATCTTCTTCACATCCCAAAGGGAAAACCTTAACAACATCCAACATAATGTAAGCATCTCAAAGAAGATCAGACTAGCCCATATAACCATCTCCTATCAGTCCTCAAAAGAACAAGGAGATACACTATGCTATCCACCTTCCATTATGAATCCTCCAGAGTTTCAAAACAACTCAAGATTCATATCCATGAAAAATAAAGCATAACTCACATCTGAAAGATATAGTGGGTGAATACCTTTCAAAGTGACACCACTGTTGAGCAAACCAAGGAGAAAACAAAACATGCTCCTCCAAGATATACAAGTCACCATGACTTACCCAAGAGCATTCTCCTTCATGGTCTCTATTGAACTCACATTCAACCAAGGTGTGGGCTTCTCAGACTTTCAGCTGTAACAACAACATTCTCATAAGAATTCTAGCCTCACCTTATTCTCCATGAGTATCAGCAATCTGTCATCTCATGCTGACTCCAATCTACAATACTGTAGCAACCATGAAGTTCACCAACATATGACCAATGCACTCAAAGCAAAGAGAAACCCACCAGACCACTATCAAAGCTCCAAACCTAGAACAGGGACTTATCATGACACCATGATCTACACATCCCCCTTAGGAGATACCATGCTTCAAGTGAAATGTCCATGGTCTTCAAGAGAAAAGCAACATGCCAAAACTCTAATGCACAAGCAAGAGTATACATGATATAAAGCAAACAAACTCTAAACCAACATCACCTGTCAAGCACCACTAGCATCTCAACCAAAGACTACCAAGGTCCTCCATGGCTCCAAGATGCTGCACATCTTCAAATAGTGACCATGCAGATGCGAAAGAGCTCTTCTGTAGCAACAAGATCTAAGAGTCCTCAAGAAGCATCTGTAACACCAAAGAAGATCATTCACCACCAAGTGATGAATCCACAGTCACTGCTAAAGCTCCCATTGAACTGTGACACCGAGCTTTCCAAGCACCATGATCGACCACCCCATCACTGTCAAAAACTTACACTAGCCAGTGTATCTAGCTCTCCATGACACCGTGATTCACATGCTTCAGGTCCCCATCACTGACTATTTAGGTACTCAAATGCCATTCCTCCTCTCATCTCAAAACAACCACGCCAATGCACAAGTGACCACAGACAAGGTTAGCTAATAGATCTGCACCACACAGTTACAACCTCGTGGATATAGACAGTCCACTTCCGAGTTGTCTCACAACAAACATGTAGGTAAGGACAACCCACAACATTGCACAACTCGTGGATGCAACCAAAAGAAACATGGAAATCTATCATTGCACTGGAAACTGCAAAACTAAGATAATCAAAGAGAACAACCAAAGAAGACAAGCATGACTCAAACACCAGATCAACAACAGATCTGATTTGCCAGTCACATCCACAACTCAAGCACCATAGTCTAGGAAAACATCAAAGCATACCACAAGAATGCTGAAAGAGAAACTCATACCAACACTCCCATGCAGAGAAGATATCACACCTCCTCAAAGACATGTTGAACTGGAACTATATCATCCAGTCACATCCCAAAAACCAGGATATGGAAAATAGCAGACAACAGCTCCACACAACGCAAGTTTTCCTTGACCATGTAAAACCTGCAAAACCACAGTGTTTATAAAAAACCTATGCACCTCCATATTCACTGCTCATCTGGACGACTCAGGAGTCTGTACACAACCATCACAGTTAACCAGAACAATGAAAAGGAACATGAATATGCGTCATAGACTTTTTAGGAAAATCTACACAAAACCTTCAGAGCCCAAGACAAGAATCTGAAACCATGCAAGTGCAAGACACAGGCACATAGGAACAATAGGTCCATTTCAGACTAGTTCCAATACCACAATCATGCACAAGAAAATGAGAGAGCCAAGCTATCCAGAAGTTGCAGACCACCAAGGTCACTTCATAGCCTCCATGCAATCATAGCACCAGAGAAACTGCCTTCAGTGCTAAGTCAAAAACACCCAACACAAGCACAACACTCCATAGCTGATCAACAACACAAGCAAGTCCATACTGCTAGGGAGCCTCTCACACAAATACCTAGTATGAGACCATGCTTTGCTGCAACACAACCACAAGCACATCTCACACCCTTTGCATTAGGAACTTTGTTATCAGCCAGGAGCTTCAGATTACATTGCCACAACATGATCAACTCCTTACTTCTCCAGTGTCTTTCAAACTATGTGTTGAATCAATGAAGCACACACTTCCACTCACTGAAGTATCAATCACCAACCGTTTTCTCCATACTTCCTCAAGCTTGCAAGGCTAAAAAAATCTTCATAGGAGAAAAACCCAAAACTCCAACAACCAGGAGAAGACTTTGATACCACTGGTTGGTATCATCAAGCCTCGTCCTCCTACAAACATGCTCTGATACCACTTGTTGGTATCATGAGAAACAAGCTACTAGCTTTGATACCACTTGTTGGGGATACAGATTCAGTTTTGTCATCAAGATAGGCATCTAAGACAACAGTGCCTTAGTGATTTCAATTCAAAATCACAACAAGGACACAACCAACCATGCCATAAAGTGAAAGCAGGCACAATTGATCCCCCATTGATCCTCTGAGAGAAGTGAATGCAAAAAAACAAATTCAACAGAAACAGATAACCATGAAAGACAAAACTATGAACACACAGATATACATGGGAAAAACCCTTTTGGGTAAAAAACCCACCTCCAAAACATTCAGCTCACTTGTATTATCCAGTAACTAAAATGGTTACAATACAAAACCAGAGCTATGCTCTTCAAGATATTACATCTTGTTCATATGGAGAAAGATAAACAGGCTACACAAATCAGAATCTCACACAGTTATAATGTACTCAAGACATACTGTGTAGATTCCCTTCAGTTCCTCTCAAAAGATTGTCATAGCCAGCCTCATGACTAGCCCAGCCTCTTGGCCTCATAGGTTCACATCTTACCAGATTTGAGAGTCTAAGTGTTCACGGTTGAACCGCTCGAACACTCTCAGCCTCTCTCTGTTATCGCTCATCCTTCTGTCTCGAACTGCACACAAGATTATTTATAATCTTACACCGTGGGCATACCCATTCAACCCATCCCTGCCTGCAATGATCATCATGATAATTAATTATCCACCTGCAAGCATCGACCATTCCCTGATAGCGTGCACCACTTATACAGCAACATTGAGCCACATAATCATTAACTTGGCCCAGACGCGTCCGTCAACCTTCCATCAATAATTCAGCTCTATCGCAATCAAGAAATAACTCTCTAGCCAGTGGGATCTCAAAGAACTTTCCACATGTCCCCATTCCATTCATCTATCACTGTTGACTATTGGTCAAAATGGTCCAACTCGGTCAACCGAGTTCTGAGCATATTCTGCCTCCACTATGTTACCACTGAGTCAATTCGACCCCGCCGTGCTATGGTGGTGAACTCATCTGAGCTCACCCAAGACTTCACCATGCTCTATCCCTCCTTTGTCTTCGGCCAACCAGATGCAACCAACCTACCACGTGTCGCCCTATCATTCGCCTGCTACTCTGACACCGAGTCCAACTCGGTCAAACTCTGCCCCGAGCTCCTATTGCAACCCTAACTAACACGCCTTGCGGGGCGATAAGCCATCTTGGCTGACTGTAGGCGGTCTTACCGCAGCCACCGCGGTCAATCACTTGACTGACCGTGGTACAACAGTAACTGCTAGCCAGGCCGTTGGCGGTCTTACCGCGACCACCGCAGTCAGTCACTTGACTGACCGCGGTACAACGGTAACCGCCAGCTAGACTGTTGGCGGTCTTACCGTGGTACAACAGTAACCACCATCTAGGCCGCTAGTGGTCTTACCGCGGCCACTGCGGTGAGTGAAGCCACCGATTGCGGTGGTGACGGTAACCGCAGGCAGTCTCACCGCGCTACCGCGGTGAGTTGACCCATCGCTTGCGATATGGCGGTAATCGCCAAAACCAGTCAAAGTCGCTGTGGTAAAGGAAAGAAACATGAAGGAAAATGCCAAGTCCGAAGGGGAAACAAGCCAGAACATTGAGGCATAAATTCCCAACAATATGACTCTCTCTCCCTTGAGCTCAAGAACAAACTCTCTACCTGTCCATCTCTCTCTCTCTCCCTCCTTCCCTCTCCACTCTCTATCTCCCTCCCTTGCTCCTGCCCTCTCTCTCTCTACCCCTCTCTCTCTCATACACCATCCTCAAACATCTTAGGTGGCTTCATTTGTTTCTAAATCTCTATGGAATCATCCTTGAACCAGATACATATAACTAAAAGATAACATGGGAAAATATAAATGATCATGTTTTAGGATTGATTAGTAGCAATTCTGATTTTGACAGTATGTGTTCTATATCACATACTAAGTTCCCACACACTTAAGTATGGAGACTCACATAACTCTCCATTCCTTACAAATATTTTTATAGATAGTCTTGTGCCCCTTGATGATTGCACGATAACCTACAAAAAATTGATGTCATCATTGGTTGCTTCTATAATCTTCCATCATAGTTCCTTTGAAATAATACCACCCAACATCTCTCAAAGTGTTAGCTTAGTTGTAGTGCTACCAATGACCATAACTATAGGTTATGTGCACGAATGTTGTGACACAAAAAAGATGCCACTTTTGGTTTTACCCGAAATGACCATTTGGCGAGTAGCACTCAGATGAATGAGCCTAAGGCTCGATATTTCAAAATGCAACTCATTTGGTGAGAACCAATTTGGTGCTTGCCAAATGAAGTGCATCATCTGGCAGGCACCAAATGAAGTGCATCATTTGGCAGGCGCCAAATGAAGTGCATCATCTGGCGGGCGCCAAATGAAGTGCCTCATCTGGCGGGTGCCAAATGAAGTGCCTCATCTAGCGGGTGGCAAATGAAGTGCCTCATAAATGAAGTGCACATTCGGCTAACACCAAATAAAGTACTCATTCGGCTAGGGCCAAATTGAGTTCTCCTTCGGCTAGCGCCAAATGGAGTGCTCCTTCGGCTAGCGCCAAATGGAGTGCTCCTTCCTCCTTCGGCTAGCGCCAAACGAAGTGCTCCTTCGGCTAGCGCCAAACGAATTGCTCCTTCGGCTAGCGCCAAACGAAGTGCTCCTTTGGCTAGTGTCAAATTAAGTGCTCATTTGGCTAGCACCAAATGAAGTACTCATTCAACTAGCGTCGAATTTGACACTCGCCAAATGTGAAGCATGAATTTTGGAATGCATTTTTTGAACTCTTTCATTTTTCTTTGTCTTTATCTTTCTTTGCCTATGCGAGAGAAACTATATACATGAAATAAACATAATTTCAGTAATCAAGAGGTCAAATTTTTGTAATCAACAATTTGCATGATCTTTCTCTCTCTATCTCTCTAATTGTTTATCTCTTATACACTAGACCTCTCTCTCTCACTATCTCCATCCCTTTATCTAACTCTCTCTCCCTTGAGCTCAAGAATAAACTCTCTACCTGTTCATTTATCTCTCCCTCTCTCCCTCTCTCCTTCCCCCCTCTCTCTCTCCTTCCCTCTCTACTCTCTATCTCCCTCTCCCTCCCTCCCCCCTCTCTCCATCTCTCTCCGTCTCTCTCCTTTCCTCTTTACTCACTATCTCCCTCCTACCCTCTCTCTCTCTCTCACTCTCTCCTTGCCTCTCTACTTCTCTTTATCTTTCCATTCTCTCTTTGTCTTTGTATCTCTCTACTTATCTCTATCTCAGCTCTCTCTCCCCCTCCCCCTCCATCCCTCGTTCCCTCTCTAATTTTCTCTATCCCCCCTCTCTCTCTATCTCTCTATCCTTGTCTTTGTCTCTATCTCTCTCTTCCTTCATCCCACCCACCTTCCCTCTCTAATTCTCTCTATCTAATCTAACCCTCTATACCTCTTTCTCTCTACCTCCCTCCTTCCTCATTCCCTCTCTACTTCTCTCTATCACCTCTTTCTCACTTCTCCCTCCCTCCATCCCTTCCTCCCTCTCCCTCTCCCTCCCTCTCCCTCTCCGCTCTCTCTATCCCACCCTCCCTTCCTCCCCCCCCTCTCTCTCTGCCTCCCTCTCTCCCTCCCTCCTCTCTCTCTCTCTCTCCCTCCCTTCCTCCCTATCTCTCTCACTATCTCCCTCTTTCTCTCTCTCTCTCTCCTCCTTCCCCCCTCTCTCTCTCCTCTTTCTCTCTCTCTCTCTCTCCCCTTCCCCCCTCTCTCTCCCCCCTCCTTCCCTCTCTACTCTCTTTATCTCACCTCTCTCTCTCTCTCTCTCCCTCCCCCTCTTTCTTTCTCACTCTCTTCTTGCCTCTCTCTCTCTCTCTCCATATCTACCTCTCCCTCCCTCCTTCCCTCTCTCTCTCTCAATCTCCCCACCTTCACCCCCTTTTTGTATCACATCTTGGTGTACATCATAGAGAGACAAATAAATAGACAAAGAGAGAGGAGGCAGGGTGGGAGAGAGAGAGGAGGGAGGGAGAGGGGAGGTATAGGTAGAGAGGTAGGTAGAGAGAGAGTGGTATGGAGTTATAGATGGAGAGGTAGGTAGAGAGATGGAGAGGGGAGAGAGAGATGTGATGGAGAGAGAAGTAGAGAGGTAAGGAGGAAGGTGGAGAGAGGTGAAATAGAGAGTAGAGAGAGATATATAGAGATAAAAGGAGAGGGAGGGGAGATAGAGAGATGTAGAGAGGGAAGGAGGGAGGGAGGGAGATATTGATTAGAGAGGGAAGAAGGGATAATTATATTGTATTTGGATTTCACTATTCTAGAAATTTTTTTGGCTCTCTTTTGGTGTTAGGTTTCTTCTTGGAAGGGTTTCATAGGTTAAATATTATGTCTCATGTGTAATTTGTATTTTTGAATCTTTTCTTCCCCATTTTATTGCCAAGCAATATGCTATAGTAAACTTAATGTCTAATTTGGTCACATAATTTAAAGTTTTATTACAATCATTGACCAATATGTTTCATAATAATTATGAGAGGGGATATATTATCTAAAAATTATGACTTATGGATGCAAGACCATCATGAAATGTAAAAGAAATATCATCACTAAATGCAACAATGTGATGAATAGGTGAAAGAGGTAAAACTATATCATCTATGTTCATCCTACAAGGTAGATCTTCACTAGGCCTATACTCATCACTATCACAATCCATATGATCATCATTAGGCTCATTGATAAATGACATAAGTGTACCTAATAGGTATGAATGATCACTAATTGACTCCATGAAGGAGGTAAAATGTGAGACACGATTAAATAAGACCTCCATAGAACATATTTTCTTATTCTAAAAGTATAATTTGTCATGACAATATCAAGGATATAGGGAAATACATAATGAAATACAAGAACCTATCAAAATATGAGATGTATGCATGCATATTAGCTAAGGAGAAAGACCTAAAAGGAACCATAAGGTAGATTATCCTTGGTTGGGAAGGTGAGATAAAGGATGCTTATCACAATGAAAATCCAATCCTAACCAAAATAATTAAGCTTATGTAGATGAAATCCTAGGAAATATGAATTTGTGATAAAATTATAATTATATTAGATTTAGAATGTTCCAAAATCAATTAAGTTATAGCCCTAAGTTCAAAACCTAGGGGATCTATGAATGGATGGATTTACCATTAAGTACACAAACTAATCTAGATAAAAAAGGCGGGTAAATAATATTAGAAAATTGAATTATTAAATGTTAATTATAATTCAATTAAATGTGAAGGAGAAATGTATTTAGCTCTAAAATGAAGGATGAATGGTTTGGATATGATATTGACATTTGTATACTTTGGGATTAGAAACAATATATATCATTGTTAATAACTTACCTAAGATTTTGAATAGTTTGTGTACTACATGGTGGATCAAATTTTTGGATGTATCATGTGGTTTGAAAAAGTGACCTAGTTAAATGTGTTATTTTACTTTTTGCTTCACCTAATTCATTGTTGTTTATTTTTCTATGAGGATTTGATGATATTTAAGAATACTTTTAGAGGGTTGGTAGATTGCTAAGCTAAAAGTTCTCCTACAATAAACCTAGAGAAGACTAGCTTTATGGTCATGAAATTAATCGATGTCATTAAGATTCAAACATGTAATACTTCTAGTATGTTTATGTAAATTTATATTTCATTTTAGTACACCAACGTAAATGTTCCTAGCATGCTCCTTGAATGTGAATGATTGCTTGATTTCCATGTGTGTTAAAATGAGAAAACATGCAATTTAATACCTTTAAATACAAGGACAATAACAAATCATGGAAACATGTGTTTAGTTAGCTCTATGTGGGAAAAAAAAGGATGATCTAGTTAACTAGAATTTGAATTTAAATTTTGAAAATTTAGGGGTTGAACTATAGGTGTGGGTTCAATCCCATGTACACAATATTGTCATTAGATAGAAATATGCTATAATTATCAAGGTGGAAATGTTTGGGAACAAGTGCATATATAGGCATGATAAAAGGCATATAGTCAAGGTGAATGAAGTGGGAGATAAATGTGTAGGAATAATGACATGGAGAAGGAGTCTATCCTTACATTAAAATACACTATTTGTATTAAAAATTCTCTCAAAATAAATATAAAACTAAATAAAAATTTGGTTTACCATTTTGGAGCCCAAATTGTCTCATTTTACATGGTGTCTCCTATATTAGTGTCTTCCCATTGGATCTCTCCTTATCCATTTGAGTGTTTCCAACCCCTTTTGTTAATTGTGTGGAAATTTGGAAAATCTCAAAAGCCTTTTCTAGTTTTTCCCCCAGATCCAAGTGGCTTGGAACTAGTTATATGATTTCTTCAACCCTTTCTAGTCAAAGCTTTATTTTTGTAGCATATGATTCTTTTAGGTGACTAGCCTAAGGTGCCTACAAGGTTTACCTAATTTTGGCATGATTTTAGGGTGAAAATTCTCTTCAACATATGAAAAAATGAAAAACATCACTTTATATTTAGATTATGCAATGGATGCTCATTTCTTTGTATGCTAAAGCCACAATATGCTCTATGCTAGGTTATAGGTCTAAGTGCATGCTAATAAACTTGCTCTCAAGGATTTCCACTTGTAGACACTTATTGAGCATTGGGTCAAAGCCTCTTGTACTATTGCTCATGTGTTGCCTTCTCCTATCAACATGGATGTCTCTCCACAAGGGCATTGTTGTGGTTGCAAACACAATGTTTGTTCAAGACATGGCTCTCATGGGTCCTATGGATCTCCTCAATGCCAACATCATGGTTGGTCTTTGCCATGTGGGTAGTCCTCAAAGTCTCAAGATGAATGTGGTCTCCCTAGTTTGCATGATAGTGGGAAGTTCTATAGTTGCCCTTGCTATTTCACTTGTTAGTACGACTCCCAATGATCTTGAAAAAGGAAAAGATAATGAAGGCGCCATCACAAACTAGGAACTTTTACTCTTATACAATATAACCACCAGTATTTTCAAAATAAACTCTTAAAAATATGATTCCATTCCACCTATTATTATTATTATTTTTTACTTTAATATAAATACACACTCTTCATCGTTATTTCTTTAATAAAAAAATACAAATTTAACCATTACATATATACAATTGAATACATACATCAAACTTTACTTGCAGCACTTGTAAGGGCCCCCCTCCCACAAAGGGTTGCTTAAATCCGAGTCCCACTTCCTCCAATGGCGAGGGGCCATGAAGGCCTGCCACAATTGTCAAAAGTGATTGAAATATATGTATCTAGTGAGGGGGCCAGTGCTTGGTATCCCTGGACCAACTTCGATCCGACAGAGAAATCGTGCCGTCAAAAACATCCGCAGTCATAGATCAAGAATTCCAAGTCTACACTCCACACTCATTTTCTCTCCTCTTTCATGCCGGCACGAGAAACATCTAATTTCAGTCCGGAGACCCACATTCCAGTTTGAATGGGATTCTTGATGGAATTGCAGGCAGAATGCAGTGGGACCCTCGCCCAGTTGTTTGATTTCTACACAAGACAGACAGATTTTCTCCCCCAAATCATTGCTTAGCTGTGCAATGGTAAGAGTGACGAGACATCATATCATATCATATGCTCATGCTCTCTTCTCCCCTGCTCTCCCTGCACTGTGGACCTGTGGCTCTGTGGTGCGTGGGCCCACCTTAGAATGGGCGCCGCGCAATTCTCCGTCCAGCTTGGAATGAATGTTCACCGTTTCGTACGTGGGGGCGATGCGCCGATTCAGGCGTGCTTTTCTATTTCTATGAGAAAGGCTGTCGGTTTGACCGCAGATTAGAGATTAGAGATTAGAGATTAGACATTAGAGATTAAAAAGGATTTTGTAGTGGGCAGCCTCAGACGCCCACGCCGTAAAATATGTCACGTCTCCACCGCAACCTGCTTCCACTTCTTCTTTGCTTCCTTACGTTTTGTACCCACAAAAGCCCTGCTACTGGTCCCATATGCCCCACCGCTAACGTCCCCTTCGCTTGCACATATTATTACTGCATTTGGTCTGGTTGCTTTACTTTTTTTCCCTTTTCTTTTCTTCTTTTACTTGTTCATACTTGTATCACTGTTTCATTGAATGAATGAATGATTTTAATTACGTCCACAAGATTCTTTAGTCTATGAGATCTAAGAGATGAAACCGAAAAATCACCTTTTCCAACACAACATTCTCCACAAATGACTATCGACTCACATAAAAGATGTAGATGTGAGGTGATAAACTATTTTATACTTATAACTTCTAGTGAAAAATGTATATCCTAACATCTTTTCTCTTTGTTTTGTAATTGGTTGTTTTAAATATAATTATGAGTGTATATGAGGTATTTTTGGTTAGAAAATTAAGTTATGTATTTTGTAAATTTTTCATTTTAGCAATTTAGTGTTCGTATTAAATTGTTTAGTTAGCATTATGGTAGTTTTGTATTAGTTGTTGGGAGTTAGTTTTTGTAGAGAAGTTTGGGGAAGTTATACGAGAATGCAATGCTTTGTAAATATTTCCATTATATATTGTAAAACTCTTGAAAAGAGTGTAATATTTTACATTTTGTGATTGTTCTTGTGAACAATATGATTTAGTTTCTACAATATTTATGCTTGCATTTGTCAACATTTTTTTATGTAAAAATATAACATAGATCTTGATTGAAGTTGACTCCATATACCTTATGAGCCTCAACTCAATCTGCAATTTTAATTTTTCTTGGGTTTCTTGGGTCATTTGTGTACGTACGGATTTGAACTTAGTTTTACATTTGTAGCTGTAATTTTGACCCTCAAACTTGCAAAATCAAATTTAGCTATGGGTCCAAATCAACCCCTTTCCAACTAACCATTCTTGACCAACTTAAGTGTGAAATAATCAATTTGGTGTACTAAAGTATTGTACAAAAGGACATCTTAAATCATTAGAATGATCTAGAATCTAGCAAGGGTCTAGCACACATTCAAATAATTATGTTAGGACACTACCATCACGATAGCATTAGCATTGATAAGAACAGATTAGACATTTACATGACTATTTGAAGTGTTTTTTATTTGTTAAAAATGTTGAATTGACCAAAGACTTCCACTAAGAGGAGAAGTGAAGAGTTAAGTTCCTCCCACATCAAGCACAACAGACTTTATTGATGTTTGTTGGCAACACCTTCTCTAAAAATTTGAGACAAATAAAATGTTAGAGATCAAAAATATCTAAATTAAATTCATGATTTTTAAAAAAATTGAGATCAATTCTACATAAATAACTTAAAATCTCACTAAATAAATACCATAAAATTCTAAACACATCTAATAAAAATCACAAAATAATCAACATCAAATTTTAAAACTAAATAAATTTATTTAATTAATTTCTATACTTATTACTAAACATGTTTTAATCCCAAAAATATATATCTAAAGTTACTTGATGCCATTGTTTGATTTATTACTTTAGTTGTTTGATTTATTACTTTATTCCCATACAAAACTCTCTCACTATATTAATTTAAGTTTAATTAGTACATTTAATGGCCTTATCATTATCAGTGCCCTATAGTATCATAAAATGATACTCTTTTATGCTTTTTATTGAACACAAATTTAAAGTTAACTAAGTCTAGTTTGTGAGGCCATAAAGGGACTTTATCTCCATTTTTACATATAATTTCAAATGGAGATAGATAATCATGTTTGAATAAGAATTTTATATATAAATATAAATTAATTTAGATTAATATATAATAATTGTTAGTGTAGATAATTTAGAATTAAATGTTATTTGGAAAAAATAATTATAAAAAAATTATGCATTTAATTTTATAATTGATGTGAAGTGTCAAATTTGATGTAGCACAAACTTTGATGATTTAGTCTAGAAATATTAACTTGGATGTGTTTTATATCTAGAATTAGATATGTAAACTTATAATTTTTTCTTGATTGAATCCATGATTTTGGATTGTTTTTGTAGGCACAAACTTATATATATAATCTTTCTAATTGTGTATTTCTATTGTTTGATTTGTTGGATTCTCTAGTTTTGTTGATTGTCAAAGACTACCAATATTTAAAAAATATCTTAAGGAAGCTACTAGATCAATATGGGAGAAGTTCTCTCAATTCAACCTCTAGAAGAGAGTGACTTTATGGTCATGTTAAAGATCAACAAACAATTAAGCACACAGATGTCCTAGAATGATTATGCAAAATTTTGATTCCTTTTAAATCACTAATCAAGGTGTTCTACTAAATGATCCTTGAATGTAAATGATTCTTCAATAAATGTTTGATGTCATTCCTTCTACAAATGAGTGCACAATTAAATATCTTTAAACATGCAACAATAATCGCACAAATGTGTTTTTAGTCATTTCATATTTGATTAGTGAAATGGATGGGAGTTTGCTTCATGAGTCTGGTGCTTGAAAAGATATAATCCCTAAGGTTTGTATATGTCAATTTGTGAGCACTTAAGTAACTTAGTAGATAATCATTTTGATTATTTTGTTCAAGGGGCTCAAGTAAAATCTTAAGAGAAAGCTATAAGTCCTTTGTAGTTTCATTTGTTAAGGTGTTCATTACTCGTTTGAGAAGGCATACGATTTGACAAAATTCTATTATCAATTTTAAAATAAATGTTAAATTCTATATTTTTAGATTTATAAAATTTAAACTACCTCATTTATAGTTGGTATGAGTTTTCCACAGTCCATGAAGTTGTTGAGAAAGTTTTTTGGATTCAACTATGTATGCTTTTTGATCTACAGTTGAATCCGAAAAAGCATACACAATTGAATCCAAAAAACTTGCTCAACTACCTCATTTATACAAAACACATGTATATAAGCTAGAATTAAAACCTAAATCATTTTTAAAATAAATTCTATTGAATAGATGTGATAAAAAAATTACAAAAGGGATGTGAGAGAGAAAGAGAAATAATGATCTTAGTGAGTCATGTCCTCTAGAGATCACTTAGCAAACAAAAACTTGATTCATAACCACTTCTTTGCTTGACTTGGTAACTCAGACAAAACAAAAGAGGGGGAATTTTTTAATGATCCATAAACCGTAAAATATATGATCAACAATGACCATATTTTAGGCATGGATTATTGGTAAATATCCTACAATTGTTGTGTAAATATGTGTTCGTTTAGGATTGAATTAGGATGTTCAAGTTGACCACACAAAGTGTCTTCTAATCAATAGAATACTATTGATATGAAACATCTTTTGAGTTTATCAAATATTTAGGAATTTGATGTGTATAGTTCAAGACAAAAAAGCCTATTGACTAGAAAAATAGAGAGAAGAAATAAAATACAAAAGATATTTTTTATTATTATTATTAGGGAAGCAGATGTTTTGGTTTCCAAACCTTTGAATAATTATGTTATTACATTATATAAATGTTTAGTTTAGTAGAGAATTTTAAGAGATTTTATGTCCAATAAATCACATAGGAAAATATGTTTAAAGCCAAGAGTTATTTTTTTGACTTTAGAAAAGATAAAACTACTTCTAGGGACTCATTTGAATATATTGGAATTCAATCACATTGTTATGATTTTCATTATTAGAAGTCAACTATACCTTGTGTACCCACTCCCATTTTCCCTTTGTGTTAAAATGGATCCCCTTTTTGTCTTTGTGTTATTTTTGTTTTCTTGCTTGTTTTCTTCTCCTTTATGTCCTTTTTCCTTTTGGTCTTGGGAGTTTCTATTCTCCCGAGATCCTTTTATTTTTCCTTTGTTGGGTTTCAAAACCCTGAATGGATTTCAAACTTTTCTCAAGATGGTCGAAATCCATTATGGATCTCCAAGTCTGATCGTTTTGCTTTTCGTTGAGCTTAAGAACTCCAAATGGATCTTGGACCTTTTTCTATAAGGGTTTGAATCTGTTTTGGGACTCCGGTTCCATTTTGTCCCTTTTCATGTTGGGTTTTAAAATCTTGAACGGATTTTAGACCTTTTCTAGAAAGGTTTGAATCCATTTTGGAACCTCAGTCCCTCTTTGTCTCTTTGTCAGGTCTCAGAATACAAAGCATTAGCCAAAGGACTTTTATTTGCACACTAGAAGGCGCAATGCCTTAAGGTGCAAGGTGACTCAGAGTTAGTGATCAAACAGGTAAGGAGTCTATACACCTGCCATGATAAAAGAATCACAACCTATCATAATAGAGTACGAAGCTTAATGTAAGACTTTGATGCATTTGATATAGAATTGATTCCAAGAGAGAAAAATAAATTATAGATTCATTAACAATTGCTGCTAGCACTCTAGAACCCATGAAGTATTCTAACTTGAAAAGGTTCTCTATAGAACTAGTATCTGCCCCAACAATTCTTGACAATGTAAAAAAAATTCAAGTATTCAATGAAAATCAATACATTCTCAGTTTCTTGGAAAGTACAGGGGTCTTTGACCCAAACAAATCTTTGATGAGTTAGAGAGAGATTCTGAAGAATGGGATCAAGAGGGTATTATCAATCTCAAAACGGATAGTATCCCCAAAGGGATGGTTACCTTGGAAAGGATATTTGATTTGGATTGTTGGGCTTGAGATAAAATACCTATTGACGGAATGAAGGCAAGTATGAAACATTTAATTTAGCAGACTCCGACCCAAAAAATAATATCTTCATAGGAAAGACTTGCTAAAATATTGAAAGAGAGAAGATAATCAAGGCATTAAGAGAGTACATTGATATAATTGCATGGGGTTATGAAGGCCCCTTCAAACTTTTTAAACTTCTATCATAACACATACTATCCCACTCAAACCCTAGGTCAAACCATTCCACCATAAGTAAAGACCTGTAAATGCCTTGATAGAACCACTGATTTTCAAAGAGGTGTAGAAATTATTATCAACCAAGATCATCTTCTTGGTTAGGCACATGAATTGGGTAGCTAATCTAGTTCCAGTGATTAAAAAGAATGGTGAAATCAAACTATGTGTGGACTTCAAGAATTTGAATAAATATTTTGAGAAAGACAACTATCCCCTCTGAGGGAGTTGCAAAAGTATAGATAAGACAAATTTTTCTTTTGTATAGTTTTGTGGAAGATTGCAGTATCTTTTTATTTTTGTTGAAGACATTTAGCATTAGTTTTTGGGGCATCTCCATCTCAAGAGAGTGTATTTTTATAGAAATCATACAATAAGGGGGAGTTCATATAGTTTTTTTGGGTTGTTATAAGTAGAAGATATTTTTCCCTTTGTCCTTGATGTCAAAGGGGGAGAGTATGCTGATGATTGCCTTATCAATTGGTAGAGAAGAAAGGAGGAGAGGAGACTTTTAGATAAATGTGTGGTGCCATTAATGACAAAGGGGGAGATTTTTGGAAATATGTGTTGTCTTTAATGTCAACTCAATATGTGTTGCCATTGATTTCAACTCAATATTTTTTTGTCATTGATGTTAACTTGAGGTCATGTTTTTATAGAAATTGAAGAGGCTGAGAAATGTTTAGAGATAGATTAATGTAGTTGAAACAAGGGAAGATATGAGAGAGATGGTTTGACACAGTTAAAGAATTGGGGTCGTCATGCTTAAGACAAGTCATTGTAGAAGACCTAGCAGATGCTAAGATGTTTGGAAGCATGATACTTGATAGTTTGAGGCTTTGTCCATACTTGTGTTGTCGAGAGAAGTTGTCTAAGGTAAAAACTGCATATTTACCTAAGTCTGTGGCCCTACTTTTTGGTCTGCATTCCTCTGCATAACATGATCTAGTTGTATGGTTCGAGAGTTAAGTTTGGTAATTAGTAAAGAGGTTATTTCCAGGATTTCATGTCATAAATTTTTTTACAACAAGAGTTAGATGTGACTATTCTTCGGAACGCACTATAGCAGAGTTATGTGTCTCAACAGTTTACCAGAATGCTCCGCATTCCTCCGAAGTGATATGTATGGTTTTACAGACTTGGGGATATGTTTAGAGAGGTGTATGATTTTATCCATATGTGTTTCAAATGTTTGGGTGAACCACGGTGTAATATCCTAAGTGTTGATGTTTCACAGTCAATTCAAGATGCTCTGTTTCTGTATGTTTAGTGGGTTTCTTCATTTCCACCAGCATATGATGATCAAATTATTTAGGAGAAGTTTGTAAGGATGCTATTGATTACCTAAATTATTCAAATCTTGGTCCACATGATGTTTTTGGTTTTTCCCTAGTGCTGTAAAGATGAACAATTGGTAGTTTTGGTGTTGTTGACGTTGTTTGGGCTGATAGTTTGGTTTCCTTCATTTGCGGTTGATCCTGATTAGTCAATTTTTCCTTGAAGGGTGTTTTGTGATGCTTTTGGGTCCTTTTATGTCGTGTTTTGTGATACACACCTTATTTCACTTCATAATGTATATTTTTGGAGCCAACCTAAATAGTATCATATGTTATATCTAAAGATCATCTTGGATCTGATCTAATTGGGTTTTGAGTTGTTGTAGACGGTATTTATAGAAGAAAAAATAATTTGTGAATAGATTGAGGATAGATTGTGCAGTATATGGAATATGAAGTGTGCGAATTTAGTATGATGGAATAATTATGCGAAAAAGGGACTGCAACATCAACATGTGTTAGATGCTTCTTTTATAATAGTTCATATTCATGTTTTCATTGTAATTTTCATGTATCCTGCTATTAGATAGTGAGTTTCTTCAGTAGTTCCTTGTATCTTGTCCTAAGGTTGTGTGCCTTAGCTTGCAAGTCCTTAGGTAGTGAGCCTTAGAATAATATTATAATTTTTTTTAAGCAATGAGCTTCATTAATATTGGTTTTCCCTCATTGGTTTTTCCACGTAAAAATATTGGTGTTCTCGTGTGGTTCATGCTTTCCTTCTTGTTCTTCTTTTATTTAATGTGATTTGATGTTTAAGCTACAAATGTAATTGTTTTAAATATTAAGAAAGGATTGATTCACCCCTCCCTCTCAGTCTCCGGGTGTTTTCAATAATGGGGGTCTAGAAGATGGAGAAATTGATATATATATAAAGGAAGTTCAACAAGTGGAAGATGTTTTGGCTCCTAATATGAATATGGAGGATGGTGCTTTTAATATCATGTTTGGGGGTCAAAGTAAATATTTGTAGGAGTCCCTCTCATTATTGAGATTTGGGGCTAATTCTTCTCAAACTCTTCCTATGAAGTTATTTGAAGGTTTATTGGAAGAGGAATGGACTTAAGTAAATGGGAAACCTAATAATAACAAAAAAGTAGATGTTGGGGGAGAAAATAAGAAAGGTAGACCATCCTAAAGGGAAACTCAAGCTCATGATGCAAGACATGATTTTTCTTTTGATAAACATAAAACTTTGGATAACCTTTCAAGGGAAAAAAATTAGAAGAAATGATGGGATTTGAAGGCCTTTTCCTCCTACTATCAGTATCAAGTTGGGATTGAATTTTCCTCTTGTTAGTTATGAATATTATGTCTTAGAATATTAGAGGGTTGAATATACCTTTTAAGCAACATATTATTAAGAGTTTAGTTGATTTGAAAATCAATATTTTTCTTATCCAAGAAAAGATGCAATAGTCTACTTTTGACTAGATTGTTAAGAATATTTGGCCTTCTGTTGATTACCATGTTATCAATGTAGAAGGGGATTCTAGTGGAATAGATACTATGTGGAATCTTTATAGAATTAAAGGTGTCAAAGGAAATAATTGAAAAAACAACTTGATGACCTCTATGGAAGATTTATATACCTCTATGAAATAAAATCTGATTAATATTTATGCTGCTAATTTTAGGGCCATGAGGGTTCAACTCTAGGTTTCCTTAGCCTCTCTGATCTCTAGTAGAAAAATAGATTGTTGGATGCTCGGTGGTGACTTCAACACATCCCTATTTCCTTCTAAAAAATTGGGGGGACTAGATGATTTATTTGATAGTATGGCGGATCTTGTTGATTTTCTTTCCTTTGTGGGGCTTATTGATATTAATTTACAAGGTTATTTGTTTAATTGGTCTAATAAAAGATAAGGAATTAATCATATTCATGTTAAACTTTATAGGTTCTTGATTTCCAATAGTTAGAATATTCTCCCTAAAATTTCCTTATCAACTCTTCTTAGAACGAGCTCTGATCATAATGCTATTCTTCTAGATTAGGATGAGGCTGTGGTGAAGGGTCCCTTTCCTTTTAGGTACAAAATCATTTCAATTTCTCACCTTGAGTTCAAAGAAATTTTGAAAGTTGGTGGAATCTTCCTTATTATGGTACTTCGATGTATTATCTGGCTCAAAAATTAAAAAGGGTTAAAGACAAAGTTAAAGGTTGGAATAAGACCTCCTTTGGTAATATTTTTCACAAAAAAGATCATTACTACAAACCTTAAAGAGGTATAGGGAAGAATGAAGGAAGGAAATAAAGATATGGAAACCCATGCTAAATAGCGTGAGCTACACATGGAATGGACTAAGCTATCAAAGGTGGAGGAAGTCTTCTGGAAACATAAATCTAGGATTTAATGGTTAACTAAGGGGGATACAAATTTAAAATTATTTCATCAATCCACATTGAAACACAAAAGAAGGAATATAATAAGTACTATGGTAGATGGTATTATTTTGTTAGACGAGAATGACATTATTATCGTTGTTGTTCTTTCCTTCTTTAAAGAAACTCTTGCTAACTCTAATATGGATTTCTTGGGCTTGGAAGAGCTCATTGATGTTAGTCATATGGAATTCATGCTCAACTGACATTTGGAAACTTATCTTCAACACCGCAAGGAAAAAAACTCATCCGTGGAGAAGTGTGGATTCTCCCACACAAACAAATTATACAGAAAAATAATTGTAATATGCTAGGTCAAACTCTGTTACTCATATCTCTCAAATTATTTGTCCAATCAAGATGAAATATTGGAATTAGGTACATCTAACATCCACCAAATTAATGTTTGAAGCGTAGAGTGATATCTTCACTTGTTGAATGGTGTGGACCCAAAAACTGACGCACTATTACATAAAATTGGCAGATTTGACACTTAGTCAAATTTCTATGCAACTGATCTTTTTGGACCAACTCAACTTGCACAAATGTCTTCTACAAATTCTCAAAAACTTGTTAGGATTAATCAAAATAATCCACAACAATGTTGACATCAATGAAAAAATTGTATCATGTTGTTATGAACCTTTCATGCTCATGTTGCCAATCAACATCATCATTGACAACCTTTAACAATCTATCCAAAGTTCCGAAAATCTCTTGAAAGTTCCAAGAATCTCTCCCTTTATCATTGATGGCAACATACCAAAAAATCCAAAAATACTCTCCCCCTTTGACATCAAGGGAAAATGGCACCTATACAAACTGTTCTGCCTATCATTGAAACTCAGCTTGAGGAATATAAACATATGTAAAAAATGAAAAGAATATATTGACTCCCCCTAAGTCATGTACCAAAGCAAAAACTCAAAATTATATTGAAAAATTGTTCTATATGGTCCGCATATGTACAAGTAGTCTAGGAACATAGATACTAAAAATGCATAAAAGAATAAAAGATAAGTCAATAGGAGGTGGTTGACACCTGCAACTTCTTCAATTGATCTTCCCAAGATTTCCTTCCTTGTTCCCATTCTTGCTTAGCTTCTACATGCAACCTATTCTACATTTCAAACTCCAATAGAAGTTCTTCTCCTTCTTCTGGAGTAGCAAGTACTGGATTCATCTTCTTGGCTTTATCTAAACTAAGAAGAGCTTTTGAAACAAGTGTAAATCTGGGATTGACATATCCCTTACCTCTCCAAACTATAGAATAATATGTTCCTTTTGTGCTTATAGTTCGAAGAGTTTCTTGTGAAGATCCTCTATGGAATTCTTTGTCACATAGGTGAGGTCAACTACTAGGTCATATGCACTTGAGGAAGCACTGATTTGAGACTCAATAGAGTTAATCTCCTTTCTTATGCTTTGTGTTGGTCTGGGCCACTTAATGCCATACTAAAGTAGCGCCTTAGTCTCATCCACACACCCTTCAACACCCTTCAATAATTCTGAAAATTTCTTATGTACAATAACACATTTTTTTGTGATTTCTAGAATTATTTTATCATTGATCCTCTTCTCGACCTCTTTCTTTGCTTCTACCTTCAATTCAAATGCATAAGTTTTGAAAGAATCAATTAACAGTTTAAAATTTTTCATACCGGAGATTTTGGAACATGTCTCCTAGTTGAAGTTTGTGTATGGGAGATATCTTGTCCAAATCCACATTTCCTTGTTTCATCAGCAACTGTAGCAATTGGGATGATACAATAGGTTGAAATTTAGGCTGTATGCTCAAAATATTCTTCAAGTAATCTCCAGAGGATCCAAAAAATTCACCATAAGCCATAGTAACTTCTACAACCTTTTCCTTATCCTTAAAAATACCCGAGTCTAATGGTTTTTTCGTTTCCGCATCTCCGGATGCATCCTTATTTTTGTCTTCTTCTTCTTCTTCTTCATGCTCTTCTTCTTTTTCTTCATCAAGTTTTTCTTCTTCATTCTCCACATCATCATTTTTATCAACATCAACCTTGTTTGTGTTCTATTCCTCTACAATATTTTAAGTGTTTGTTGAAGGAGTAACTTCATCATTTTGTATAGGAGGAGGAGTGGTGGCATTTTCCTTTGCAATGTCTTCTCTGATCATTGCATCCTTGTCATCTTATTTTTTCATGTCTTCCACTTTTAGAGGAATGTTATCCTATGTAGCTTTCTCATTTGTATCTCTCTCACATTGAGCATAATTTGTCTGTACTTCTTCCTTTGTATTAGGTTCTAGAGTAGTGGTATCATCATTCACTTCTTCCTCAACCACCATAGTCAATCATAACTTTTATACAATCTCCTATACTTTATTATTGCTATCTTTCTGGATCCTTTCCAGATCACCTTTTTCTTTTCCCATAAGGGTAGTAACCCCTTTTTTAGTCCTTAGCTCCTTGATAAACATAGTAGCCAATGCACTTCTATCATCTTTAGAAAGTGGAGCACCAACTCTTTCCAAGGCTTCATCTTTTAGCCTTTCATGTTCTTTTATTGCCTCTTGTTTTCTCTCCAACAAAATAATCCATAAGTCATTAGGAATATCCTTCTTGATATTCCACATATCAACTTCCAGTACAACAATGTATTTGATTATGGATTCTATGATGGTAGCCTTGTCTACCTCATTCGCATCCTTGTACAAAGTTGTGATCTCTACTAACATTTCATTTTGCACAATACTATTAAATAGTGCCTCAATTTTCATTGGGGAATGAGTCCTTACTAGTTTAGATTGTTTCTTTTTCTTTTCTTTTAACTAGAGTCTTATTCTGACTTGTTTCTTTCTCTTTATTCTTCTTTGGTGATCCTTTCTTGGCAGCCTCTTTCCTCATGTGTATCTTGAATGCTTCCTTTTATTTCTCAATCTATTCTTCACTCTCGGTATCTATAATGTTACATATTTTCCTTTTTGCACTAGCTTCACCTTGTGAAGCATCACTTCTTCTTTTTCAGACCAACTGTGGTCATTCTTCTTCTAGTTCTTCTTCTTCAACAACATTTATGCCAATACCTTTCTCTCTTGTAGCCTTTTGTTTCACTCTTCTTTTTGCAAGGGCATCAAGAGGTGCGGTGGTGACAATTTTCTTCTTCTCTTCCTTGGTAGCATGTACAACCAGAGGGGATTTCTCCCTTATTGGAGGACTGGTGGTTGTCTTCCTTTTCTCTCTAGCAAAAGGTAAAGCCCCAGAGGACTTATAGACAAATGGTGGAGTGGTAGTTGTTCTACCTCATCTCCTTGAGCTACTTGAAGCTTCTCCAACACTCATATCTGCTCTAGCTCTTTGTCTAGCATACCGCACTTTCTCCTTTGAAATGCCATACTCTTGTGCATATATATCAGCCATAACATCAAAATTCTTCCTAATCTATGGTTTCTTTTGTTCCATGAAGACTTCCATGTAATTTTCCTCTTAAGTCCCATATCTAGGTTTTGTTTCATCCTTTGGAATCTTTAATAGAATATCAACATAGCCAATAGGATTCACCACTGTCACCTCGCAACCTAATTTAGGAACCCAAACAAATTTTGGTTCCACTGCCTCCATGATACAATGTTCTATAGAAACTAGGATGTGAAATCATTTTTGTACATTTCCACAATTTTCCTTGGAATCCTTTCTCTCTCATGCATTTTTTCTAAAATACTGCAAAGAAAGTAGTAAGGGCATCATCTTGTGAATTGACATCTCCAAGACTCCTCATATGCTTTGCAATTTGATTTGCAATAGGTCTTCCACTTATCCAGTTTACCTTTCCAATTATGGGAAGCTCCTTCAAAAAGTAGAAGAGTAAGCACATGATTAAAGTGCCATACTTAAACACATATTTCTTTTCCTTGGTTTACTTTAGATTCTCCATTAAATGTTCCCTACACAACTCACACAAGTCATAGTTTGCACCATTTTCTATTATCTCATGTGCCACATTGATTGTGGTGGCGAAAACAGAGCTATTGTTGTTAGTAAAGTAGATCTTGTAACCAATAACCATAGAAAAATACCTAATAGCTAGATTTTTAATGGGATTTACTGCAAGGGATCTCTAGTCAAATATAGCACCTGTTTCCTCCATCACCTCTTTATTTTTAACCGGCTTCAAAATGGGGACGGGTCTAGTGGAGCATAGACTAGTGATCTCTCTTATCACTTCCTTTGTGATCATGTGAGGCATATCAGTCCAAAAAAATTGATCATGAACTCTACTCAAGGCCATTCTGATCCACTTGACATCATAAAAGAAATTGGGGAACCACTGCTACACGTCCAGTTTCTTTTCAACTAGGTTTTTGTAATTTGGCTTTAGGGCTAATTCACTTGACCATATATCACTTAACTTACTAGGGGAATGCTCTTCCATTTTTCCATGAATGTATTCCCCAATATCTTCAGTCGGTAAAACCCTATATGGAATATGTGAGAATGCACCTACTGGGTCATCTTCTATGGCTTTCATAGGGTATATTTTAAATTTTGGTTGTGGTTTCTCTGTAACCTCTATAACCTTTGGTGTTGCCATTGCAATATAGATCCAAGCTAATTTTAAACAAATATTTTTGAAAACTAGGGCACACAAGATTCATAAAATACCTTTTTACTTTGTTCTTCGAACTAGGGTTTTGATGCTCTGAATCTCAAATTGCCTTATGCACTTTGAATTCTCTTTTCGCATCTCTAATCCTTCTCAAATGATTTTGTGAAATGAATTTTCCTTAGTGAATTTTATTATAACCCTTCGAATTGACCTAATTCTATATTGAATGCTTCAACCCAGAAAGTTGGCAACACTTGATATATATGAATATTCAACTTTCGAAGCTCCAAAAACTTGCATTTCCATATTTTATCCCACAATCTTTACCAATAGATCAAGAATGTTGATCTACACCACATATCTTCATGTTGTGGCATCAACACCTCTTTTCTAGTAGGGGATAAAAGATATCCATTAAAGCTCCCCTAAGCCAAAGCTCTTGGCTTAGTTTCCAGAGGAAACATCTACACCAGAGGATGGCACAAATTCTTCCTTGAATTCTATCTCTTCCTTCTTTCTCTAGATCTTTTCCATTTCCTTCTTTGTTTCTATAGGATCCACCTTTTTGACTGGTTCATTCCTCTTTACTGGATTATCCTTCCTTGTGTTTTTCTGCTTTTGCAAAACTTAGCAATATGTCCAGGTCTATTACAATTGTGATATAGAACATTCTTTTGAACAATATTCCTTCCATTCATTCTAGATCTACATTGATGAGCTTTGTGTCGAAATCCATAGCATGTATAACAGTAACGATTGAAAGATTGAATAATTCTACTATATCTATTTGCATTCATCATTTGACTTCTAGATGAACACTTGCTTTGTGACCAAATCTTTTGCATGTAAAAAATTTACCAGTAAAGGATGGGGCATTCTGATTCATTCTGCTTCTACATTCCATTGCTTTATGTGAAAAATTATTGCAAGAGTAACAAAAACCATTGAAAGATGTGTACCTTTGAGCATTTGGTTTTCTAATCAGAGGTCTTCTAGCTTCATTTATTTGATTTCAGATCTTTCCATAGTTCTTCTTGTCTTTAGTCTTCTTTAGTTCTAAAAGGAAGGAAAAATTGTTTTTCTTTTTCTAGGGTTTAGGACCTAGAAGGGCAATTTTCACTAACTTTCACTCAAGAACAAACCCTTGAGATCTCTTTGCAAAGGAGAAAGAGATCTTGCAAGAGGGCTATCTTAGGAGTTGAATATGATCTAATGAGGGGTCACCACCAATTTTAGACTTGGAAAAGATAATGAAATGTGAGATTAAATGCAAAACCCTAGTTGAATGCAAACTAAGACCAAATGACCTAGAAAAGTGAATGAAACAATACAAAAAAATGCAAAACATAATGTGTGCACCTGGAAATCTGGAGAAGGTTGGATGGAGATCTGAAACACTAGAAAATTTGCTCTTACTGTTGATTGGGACTCATTCACCAAGCTGGGTGAATCAGTCCAATTTCTAGAAAACTATGCAAGAATAGGTTTCGAACAAAAGGGTATCTGAATCTGCAAAATCTTGAAAATTGACTGGAACTGGGATTCATTCGCCAGAAGTGACGAATCAGTCCAGTTGGGCTTTTCCGCAACTTCAAAACTTGATATTTCTCTTCCCTATGTGGTAAGTCCTTCTTGATTGGTTTTCGGATTCGAAACTAAAATTTTCCACTTGCAGGTCTTCTCCAATGTTCTCCAAGGCTTGATGACAACTTTAGATGACTTGCAACTTTTCTCCAACCTTGCTCAGGAAATATGCAACCTAGTTCTGCAAATCACACACAAAGAAGAGGGAAAAATGTTGTTGGGTTAGTGGATAGGGGTTTGCCTTGGTCAAACCCCTTATTGGTAATTAAACCTTAAAATAAAAGCTAATAAGTATGGAGAATGATGAATGAACAAATGATGATGTTGCAATTCACCAAACTCTTCAATGAAGTGTTGCAAATATGCTTAAGATGGCTCCAATGGATGTAGATCTTGATCCTTGAGTAACGTAGTAAAAACTAGAAAAGCAAAGAGGTTAAGGAAATACAAAGCATTAATCTAAAACTAGCCTACATTAAACAACAAAGAACAAAGGAAAATCTAAAACATAAAACAATCTCACCAAAGATCGATGTAACTCCATGAATAATCTATGTTTTCCTTCTCCATTTCACCATGATAGTATTCTTGCCCTCATATTTTTAGTATGTGTGCAAGTATAGCCTTGATGTATGTGATTATAGAAAAATAGCGAAGATTAACAAGTTTCTTCCAAAAGTATATCAATTTCGGGGGGAGGAATAATGACAAAAGTCAGTCAATTTATAGAAAATTGGTTTTTGAACTATCGACTCAAATTCGAAAGAGAGATCAACGATCGAGATTGATGAATGCCATGCGATAAAGATTTGTGTCAGTTAGAACATGAGTGAGAAAAGTCTACCTGATGAAGATTAAATTAAATAATAATTTAATCTGATGTTGAGACTATTTGAAAATTAGAGGAACAAGAGATCAAGATTAAATAAATGATTTAATCTTTAGTTGAAAGTATTCAAAAATTAGAAGAATAAAGTTTGAATGAAAAGGATAAAGATAGAATGAAGACAACGATCTGTTCGAATGCACACATAAATTAATTAATTAAATAAAGATATTTAATTAATAAATTTATTCATGCTTAAGAGTCTTAACTAGACAACTGATTGGTTATGACAGAGAGTCTCTTCGTAGAGACGATCAGATATTGAATCAGGAGATAACTGATTGATTCAAATAGATCTCGAGTCAAGTGAGAATGAATACTTAGATAACTTAAACAATTATCTAAATATAGCGGAATGTGTTAAAAATAGAGTTTTATGAATTAAATTATTTATTTAATTCAAAATTCAACATTTAAGGATTAATTAAATAAATAAGACTTATTTAATTGAGTGATGAAAAGGTTAAATGAATAATTAAGTAATTAAAGCATTTATTTAATTATAGTTGAAAACATGATAAAGATAAATTAAATAAGAATTTATTTAATTTTAAGGAGGGTGAAGTTAATTAATGACGTAATTAAATAAAGAACATTTATTTAATTAATCAGGATAGAATAAAAACAATGTGAATTAATTAAATAATTAAGATTATTTAATTAATAGATGAATAAATGTTAAAGCGAATTAATTAAATAATTAAAAGTTATTTAAATAATAGATGAGAAAGGACTTTAGAAAGCAATTAAATAATTAACATTATTTAATCATGACTATGAAAATATGAATTATGAAGAAATTGAAGTCGTAGATAGGCTCAAACCAAATTTTAGTGTCTACATTTTCCCCTCTTTGATACAATTTCGTTTCGGCCTTTGTGTCAAAGAGAATTATTTAAATCATGCCCCTATCGTGGCCTAGTGTAAAATAGGTGAAGGTATGGCCCCTCGAGAAAATTGACGAATTTTCAAAAAATTCTATTTTTTTTTGGAAATAGTGCCGATAAGTCAATTTGATAGCTCGAAATGCAATGGAGTTGATAGAAATGAATTTGGAGTTTTTTGGTGCGTGTACGGGTCTATTGAAGATGGAAGTTTACGTAGCCAATAGACAAGGTCAGAGGAAATGGCACCCTAAACCCTAGGTATAAATAGAAAAGGGGTGAAAATCAAATTCATTTTCACCCTCCTAGTTCAGAAAATTGAGTTTTTTACTCTAGACTTCTAGCGACAATGTCTCCAATTCCCTACTCGCATCATTGTGCCTATCGCATCCGAACATTCAGGCGAGATGCAGATGCGGCCCCCTTGGTATGTAGTCAAAAACCAGCTCTTGAAATTTGAATTTGCACGCTTTGTAATGCATTTATTTCATGTTTTTGTTAGGCATCACTTTAATAGAAAAACGCATGTGCATTCGCAATCAATGCATCTGCATTCAAAATAACTCATTTGTAAATTTACGTCTTAGGATAGTGTAGGTTATCTGAAAAATGTACGCATTTGTTTTTGTATGTATTGCATATGTATAGTTGCATCACATTTTCAGTTTTTTTCGATGCATTTAGAATTATGTTATGCATTTGCAATTTTTTTACGCATTTGTTTCCTTTGATGGTCCTTCAATTATGCATGTATGTATTATTACGCATTTGCATTGTTTAATTAGCATTTGCATTTTAGATCGACGCACATGAAAATTTGAGATGCATTTGCAAATTTAAGTGACACATCTGATATTTTGTAACACATTTGATTGGTATGGAATTTTGGAACTTTGGACTAGGATAGGTTATTGATTCTGACATGAGGCATGCGTAATGCCATTTCAGGTTGCATTGGATCCTATATATACCAGAGAGTCAAGATCGTTGACAATTTGCTTCCGTGATAGTTTGCATAGCGGGGAGAAATAGTTTCTATGGAATTTGGATTTACATCATGTGACATTCATGCCCACTATTCAGGCAAATTGAGGACTATTGATCGCATTGTGCGAGCGGTGGAATTCAGAGACATCGTCGTTTCATCTACCTACTGGTGTGGCGGTGGTGATGCTAGAGGATTTGTATATGATTCTTAGATTACCTATTAGGGGGGCTAGGGTCATGTATGATACACAAAGGTGATTCGTGGAGATATGCAGATATTATCCCCACCAGGACATCAGACAACTGGGGATAGACCACTACGAGATTAGATGGCATGTGTTAGTGCAAAGATATAGGAGATTAGATTGTTTATTGTGTACATTGATTGGTGGTATAGTTCTTCTTGACCGTTGAGGTCATAGATTCCCTATAGGATGGGGGGAGATGCTTGTTGGCATGCTAGAGAGATGGGTTGTATATGCTTGGGGCCCCTGTTTATTAGCCATGTTGTACTTTCATTTACATGATATTGCCTACAAAGAGGCACAATACATGAGTTGTGGTACCACGCTCCTAATGATATGGGCATGGGAACACATAGCCATTTTTCATTCTCCTGTCACAATAGAGGTTCAGCAGGGATTGCCTTATGCCTACCGTTATGCGGGGGCTAATACCCAACATCATGTTGGCGATACAAGTTACTACCGACATGCCATCGACATGATGGTTTAGTTTATTTGGAGGCCATATATAGATTGCCCACATTGGCTACATGAGGACGAGCATTTGACATATTTCCGACATACATAGTACTTGATTGGATAAACAGTCTCACACGTGCACATCATTGAGAGGCATTTTCCAGATCATGTTTTGAGATAGTTTAGAGAGGTTCAGGATGAGCCTCGAGGTCGAGCAGAGTATGCTCAATCGTTGAGAGAGGTGACTCTATGGGGAGATGATATTTCGGTTGCCACTGCAGAGGAAGACATTGATGCATTGCAACTAGTACAATGGGGTTGGAGAGGCAGAGCAGTAGATCCGGGCACGATAAAGGCATATGATCGCTAGTGGGCCACTCACAAACCAATTCCATTGACAGATCCAAACCAAGATGCTCCAGTGGAGAGGCATGGTACAGGGCCGTGAGGTAGATGTGGCAGAGGAAAAGGTCAGAGGGGTGGAGGTGGTAGAGGGGATGATGGAGATGGAGGAGGTGGATGGAGGGGTGGTGGCAGGGGGAGGCGTGATCGCAGAGTATGAGGCCCACATTTATTACCTGTCCATGAGGAGGAGAGGGAGGGAGAGGATATTCCTATGATTGATGTTGACGGGGGTGAGGAGGAGGTTGATGTTGAGATCAGTAGAGAGGAGCATGTAGGACAAGAGGATATTCTCGAGGAGCATGCAGAGGAGGAGGCAGAGGTCGGTACCCTTGATCTACTCGTAGGTTATCAGGATGATGAGGAGGAGGACGATGAGATAGATGATGAGGAGAGGGAGCTCCATGATAGGATTTTGGAGGAGATGGAGGATGATGGGATGGAGAGACCTCGACAGGATGATACAGGTCCTATTGATCAGGATACAATGGATCTACGTGCCAAGGTAGCATCTCTGGAGGAGAGGATGAGGGTTCTTATGTCAGAGCGGGATGCACTTCAGATGGAGAGAGACATAGCATATATGGATAGGGATCAGGCCATAGCTCAGAGATAGGAGACCGAGAAGTAGTTTAATGAGATTAGAGGTCTTTGCAACATTCCATCTGATAGTTTCGCATGGGAGTTAGTCAGAGCTGTGGAGAGAGCGCCATATTACAAGGATCTTTATGAGGAAGCGGTTGCTCTTGAGGGATGAGCTCCCAATTTTTCGTAGGCACGTAGCGATAGGTCCCAGAGTAGGACTCACATGAGGATAGTGAGTACAGAGGGGGTTGAGGGGCCTCGCAAATTTGGACCATATGACAAGCCTCCTTCTACACATAGGTCATCAGGATCTCGTCATCAGTCGTCTTCACATTCTCCACATGGAAGCAGTGGGAGTTTCAAATAGGGACCTATATTGATATTTATTGAGACATTATACTTTGATCATGAGCCTACAGGCTTCATTTTGATAGATACATTATGATATTGTGATGTGAGACTTTTTGAGAGATATATATATATATATATATATATATGATTTTGGCGGCAATTCATATGATATGCAGTTCTATTTATGATTATGCAATATTTTTCTTATGCATGTGTTCTATATGATATGTTATTGTCAATCTGATATGTACATGTTAAATGGATGATCATATCTACATTATGATGTGTTTATGTAGCCTATGATGTGATGTTGATTCATATTATGATGGATGCATGTACTTTTATGGTATCGCTGGATGTTATGTATGCATTTTATGATTATGAGATGCAATGTGATGTTTATATATACAATGCTATCTACATGTGATGCTATATGTTTACAATTTTTATGTACATTTAATGCTTTCGTTATGTACTCTATGATCATTGAATGCCTATTATGCCATGATTCCCTAGATATGATAGATGCTTATATTTTTGTGTTTTTGAAATGCAAGATATATATGATTTACAATGTATGATATTTACATGATGTTTCTAACATGAATGCATATGCAGGATGCTTTATATTTTTGTGTGTCACAGGACTCCATCTTAATGCAAGAAAGAAGAAATGTTAACATGGAAAGAAAAATGAACAAGAAAAGACATTGATGTTAGTATTAGCAATCTTCAATATTTTGTCGAATCACAAAAGACTTTGCACTTATCATCATTGGGTGGTAACTAATATAAATGGAGACAAACACCATGATATGCCATAGATCAAGGTGTGCAAGGTTATCCACCTGCTAACAACAGATAGTCGTAGACAAGGAGTGTCTAGATGCATACTAAGGGGAAAATTTCCCTAGTCTTTTTGTCAAGACAAACCACATAAAACAATCAAAGAAAAATACATAGTCAGGATACATTATTGCTCCTCTAAATCCTTCATGGGACATCCTTGAGAGAGCTAGTAACCAAACTTAAAAACCAATTTAAAAAGATATTTGACAAACAACAATCAAAGAGAAATAGTTTGGAAACATCATTGCTTCTCTAAATCCTTCATGGGACATCCTTGAGAAAGCTAGTAACCAAACTCAAAGACAAAGCCAATAAGATAAAACCAAATAAGCTATAAATATAAAAAATTCAATAGAATTATTTTTCCAAAATTTGAACTGTTGTTGTTTGTTTGATAGTTTGATTGTTTGACATCGCGTGATGTCAGGGATGGCACATACCGTATAAGACATTGAGTCTGGTTTCGACTTTGTGACTATTTGTGTAAGGCATGACAAAGCCTAGTTTTAGAAAGACACGTATCGTATAAGACATTGAGTCTTATGACATTGATGTGACAAGCTACATAAGGCTATGATGATTGATAATGTCTTTTTTCAAGGACATATCTTGTATAAGACATAAGTTTGATTGTATTGGCAATTTGTTTGGTCTGACTTGATGACATTGCTGACATGTTTTGGCTTGTGGATGCGTGACTTGTGTTGATGTTTTGACTGTTGTGTGTGTGTGTTGATAGTGTATGACCTATGATGACTGAAACGACTACCCTAAAGGACTGACCTAGTGCGGCCTTGGGGGCTCATCGATTGATGGCCTTGCCTCTGTTGTACATATAGAGACCTCGTAGTTCGACCAACTTTGACTGACCGAAGTGATTGATAAATATGTGCTTAAGTTGAGGATATGCAATCTGTGTGATGACGAATGTGATAAACCCTAATGGACTGACCTAGTGCGGCCTTGGGGGCTCATCGATTGATGGCCTTGCCTATGTTATACACGCATAGACCTCATAGTTCGACACGACCAATGAATTTGACATGTACAAAGAATGAGTCATGATTTGATGTGTGTGATATGTGAGAAACCTAGAAAGACAAACCTAATGCCTTAGGGGCGCATCAAGTGATGACCTTGCCTACATCCAGTTGTAGAGGCAATGTAGTTCGACTATGTCTACGACTGACTTGACACACTTGACTCTGACTCTATTTTTGGGGTTTTTGACATGTTTTTGTTTTTGTTTTTTTTTGTCTTTTTAGCATTTTTTTGATGTTTTTGGATTGTTTCAGGACATTTTTTTGATGTTTTTAATTTTTTTCAGGACATTTTTTGATGGTTTTGAATTTTTTCTAGGATATTTTTTATGGTGGATGAGCGAGTGCAAGATCTAAATGACTTAGGTTGACAATTTTCCTCTAGTCAGGTATAAGACCAATAAGATGGGATGGGGAGATGGAATGGAATTGATGTCAATCGTTCCAAGTTATGGATAGGACAACCATTTATTATGGGCGATGATGAAAAAGTCTGATTGGAATGATGGTAGACGAAGGAGTGAAGTCAACTACACATGGCGCCTGTTTTCCAGGTTTTCACCATGGTACTTATCCATAGCACCACCAAAGTGGTTTTCACTATTGGACAAATTATTTCTCTTTACTTTTTTATGATTTTTTTTCAATTTTTTTTTTGGTGTTACAAAGACGCTCGTTTGCCAGGTCTTCATCAAGGTAACATTTTTTTTTGTTCTTTCATTTTTTTGTATTTTTATGATTAAGACAAGGATCTCAAAAGCTATGCATAGAACCTCTTCAGATGAAGGCTGTTGATTGGTGACAAAAGTGGTTCTCCTTCAGGGGTTGAGAGTTGATATGCTCCTGATCCAAAAGCTTCTATAACAATGTAAGGTCCTAACCAGTTTGGTTCAAACTTGCCTGGTTTTTATCTTTCAGCTTGATTCTTTGGGTTCTCCATTAAGACCAAGTTACCAATGTCAAAGTGTCGATTCAAAACTTTCCTGTTATAGCTACGACAAAGACGGTTTTGATATGCTTGTAGGTGGTCTAGTTCCTTTTGTCTTTGTTCATCTAGGAACTCTAACTCATGTAGTCATGACACACGGTACTCTTCATCATCTATATGGGCTTTCAAGGATACCCGTAGGGAAGGAATTTCAACCTCAATAGGTAAGATAGCTTCAGAACCGAATACCAGGGAGTATGGAGTGGCTCCAATGGGAGTACAGATGCTTGTGCTATAAGCCCATAAGGCAGGATTTAGCTGTAAATTCCAGTCACGACCAACATCATTAATAGTCTTTTTGAGGATTATGATGATTGTTTTATTAGACGCCTCTTCTTGGCCGTTACCTTGTGGATAATATGGAGTGGAAAAGTGATGTTGGATATGGAATTCTTCACAAAGATGGCAGACTTATTGGTTTTTGAATGGATGACCATTATCTATGATGATGGATTGGGGAACACCATACCGATAGATTATGTAGTTTAGGATAAACTTGGAAATTTGTGTGTCGGTAATATAGGTCATAGGAATAGCTTGAATCCATTTGGTGAAGTATTTAGTGGCGGTTATGATGAACTTATGGCCACTGGAGGATGTGGGGTGTATCTTACCTATGAGGTCAAGTCCCCATTGGGCAAAGGGCCATGGTGAAGTTATCGATCGAAGCTCTTGTGCTTGCACATGTATCAAGTCTCCATTTACCCGACATTGTCGACATTTCTTGACAAAGATGTATGAGTCCTTTTCCATGGTAGGTCAATAGTAGCCCAATCTCATAATCTTCTTGGCTAAGGTAGGACCACTAGAATGGGATCCATAAATACCTTCATATACCACATGTAAGGTTGCTTGTGATTCTTCAACATCGAGACATCTCAATAAGGTATTATCTAAGGCACGTCTATAAAGGGTATCTCCGATGATGCTATATTTGACAGACTTACGAATAAATGTCCTACATTGGTTATTTGATAGGTCTATGGGTAGGATTTGGGTAAGGAGGTAGTCATATATGTCCTTGTACCATGGGGAAGTAGGACCAACAATCATACACACCATCACAGAATCTGGGACGTCATAGGCAGGGACCAAAAGCTGTTCTACCAAAAACTCAAATTTAGGCACGTTACTAAGAATATCCAGTAATGAAACAACAGTTGCCATAGCATTTGCTGCCCTATTTTGAATGCAGGGTATTTGTTGAAAGATGATGTTATCTAAGTATTGCTTAAAACTATTTGGCATGTGCTTGTAGGGGGAAAGCTTCTCATCTTTAGTTTCATAGTCGTCATTTACATGCCGGACTACTAGCTAAGAATCTCCATAAACATGTAAATGTTTAATCTTCCATTGAACTACCATTTTTAATCCTGTCACCAGGGCTTCATATTCCGCTATTTTATTTGTGCAAGGAAAAGCAATTCTGAATGACTTGGGAATAGTTTCGCCTTGTGGTGTAATAAACAATATACCTGCTCTTGAACCATGATTAGTGTGAGACCCATCAAAGTATAATTTCCATGTGGTTCGTTTGTCAATGGTGAAGATGAACTCCTTAGGAAAATTTGCAACTAGAGGATTGTCATCCTTAATTGGTGTGTTTTCCAACTGATCTACAATAACTTTCCCTTTTATCGCTTTCCTTTCCACATACTTGGTTTCATATTCACTAAGTATCATTACCCATTTAGCCAATCGACCTGTTAATGTTGCTTTACTTAGGAGATATTTGAGAGGATCTATCTTGGCTACCAACATGGTTTGGCAGTTTAGCATATAGTGCCAAGTTTTTGAGTAGCAAAAACTATTGCAAGACATACATGTTCTATGTTACTGTAGTTTAGTTCATATCCCACCAAAGTACGTCTGATATAGTACACTGCCCTTTCATGACCTTCATCATCATTTTATGCAATTAAGGCTCCTAGTGCTGATTGAGTTGCTGAAATATAGAGTATCAGGGGTTGGGTATCTGTAGGCGGCATTAACACAGGTGGTGTAAGCAGATAATCTTTGATCTTTTGAAAATTTTCTTGGCATTTGGGTGTCCATACAAATAGTATCCCCTTCTTGAGCAAATTTTGGAATAGATGTATCTTGTCTGCTAACTGTACTATGAAGCGTCTGATAGACTGTAGTCTCCCTTGTAGTGTTCTTAGCTGATCGATGTTGGCTAGTGGAGGCATGTCCATTATAACTCTTAATTTTGTTGGGTCCACTTCAATGCCTCTTCTAGAAATGATATATCCTAGAAGTTTTCTTGATTTTATGCAAAAGACACATTTTTTTGGATTTAGCCTTACTTTGTAATTTTATAGTCTTTGGAATATCTTGTCTAGTACTTTTAAATGATCTTCTCTTGTCAATGAATTTTCTATTAGATCGTCAACATGGTCTTCCATGAGAGTATGTACAAGGTCATGGAAAATAGTCGTCATTGCATGTTGATATGTAGCTCCAACATTTTTGAGCCTAAAAGGCATAACATTCTAGCAATATATTCTCCATGGACATGTGAAAGTTGTCTTGTGTTGGTCTTCAGCTACAATTTTGATCTGATTATACTCGGAGAAACCATCCATGAGGGATAGCATCTCATATCTTGCTGTAATGTCTACTATCATGCCAATGTTTGATAAAGGAAAGTCATCCTTAGGACATGCCTTGTTGATATCCTTGAAGTTTGTACAAATATAGATGCCCCTAGATGGTTTAGTTACTAGCACAAGATTAGAAATCCTTTCTTTATAGTCTATGGATCTGATGAATCTGACATCCAATAGCTTCTTAAGTTCATCTTTGACTAGTAAATTAATTTGTGGATGCATTTTTCTTAACTTCTGTTTGACGGGCTTAACACCTGGCTGTAATGGTAGATGATGCAATATGAGGTCTAGATCCAGCCCAGGCATGTTGGTATATGACCATGCAAAGTTTATCTATCTTTTTGTAAAGAAGTCCCAAAACTCTGGTTGCTCTGTCTCTGTCAAAGATGCTGCAAAGTATATTACCCGTGGGTTTTCTTCAGTGTTTATGTTGATCTCGACAGACTCTTCTACTAACATTGGTGACTTTTCTTGAGAAACTGGGAGAATTTTCAAACCTCCATCCTTAGTGCCTCAGAGAGGTTTTCACCCTTGGATGAGTCCTTTATTTTTACTATTTCTTGGTCCAAAGGCACCTTTTGGTTTTCACCAAGGGACTTGTCATTTTCATCATTTTCATTTTTTTTCTTTTTGTTTTTAGTTTTGTGACTGGAGGTGTGAATAGACTCCCCAAAATATGCCATGTCATCCAAGTCTATGGTAGATCCAACTTTATGATCACCTCTAGGTATGCCTTCTCAAAGTCTCATGAACTCAGCTATCATGTCATTATTCTCGAATATGTCTAAGATGGGTGTACCTTGTTGATCCCAATCGATAAGTTGGGGATATACGAGGGGCTTGTCATCATCAGAGTTATCAAATGTGGAGGCTGACAAGGTGAGGATAGAGTGGTTAACATGGTCACAAATGTTTTGGACTAACTCCTTTTTGTTCTTCTTCCTCTGGACAGGTAGACTTTGGGGTGGGACCACTGTAAGGGATAGGTCATCTAAAGATGGTTTGTTAGGTGCCCAAGATTCAGGATCAAGGGTTTCCCAATAATAAAGCTTAAGCCATTCTTCTTTTGACAAGGAATTTTCAGGACGGGGGCTAGATGGATTTGGTGACGGTTGTAGCATTTGGTCAAGTTCCCCAAATAACTTATCTAGGTCCATTATGCTAGTAGAAGAAAGGGAATCCCATTCATATTCATTTGAGTTAGGGGAGTCATAGTAGAATGGGTCAAATGGTTCTTGAGATATCTCGATGTCCTCAAAAGCATTTACTTCCTCTTGTGATGATAACGAAGTACCAGGAATACCAATTCTAATCGGTTGAAACCCTAGGCCAAGTCATTTTGGTCTTTGTGAGACAATGATTGGTTTAGTCCTTCCATTGTGATGTAGCCCTAACCCACTATGTCCGTCATATCATTTTCTTTGCATAATTGTGAAGCCTTTTCCATATTGATCCTTAGATATTTGAATAGGCGGTGGAGGGTTTTCATTGTCTTCATTATACAACCAGGAGGTGACATCTTCTTGGTCCATAGCTTCCTTACTTAACTCTCCCCATTTTATGAATTTCATCATCGAAGGGACATGTATTGTGACAATTGACTATTTCCTATATGTTGTGGGTAAACCGTATGACTTAGGAAGAACCAATTAACTGACATAATAAGATTCTTTCATGTGATATTCTGCACAACCCTTATCTTGGATCTCGACCTTAGGAGTAGATGATGGTGGTTGTGATGGAATGGACTTGGTAAGAGTTGGTAGATCAATATACTGGGATAAGGTGGAGGATGAAGCCTCTTGATTGACTGACACCTGCCATTGTGGTATTTCTCGTAGGCTTGTGCAATATTGGAAAGGATCTGGATCACCATCAATTGTGACCTTTGTGCCATTGTACGAAAATTTTAGACATTGATGGTATGTGGAAGGTATGACTTTCATAGCATGTATCCAAGGTCTACCCAATAAAATATTATAGGGAAGGGTGAGATCCAAGACTTGGAAACTAGTGTCCATAACTGCATGGCCAATCTTAATAGGGAGTGTGACAACTCCTTTAGATGATCTTTCCTCATCGTCATATGCCTTAATGACTATACTCTTAGTGGTGTCCACGCATGCTTATGAGAAACCTAATTCCTTAACCAATTTCAAGGTACAAAGATTTAACCCTGCTGCTCTGTCTACCAAGATTTGTATGACTTTGGTTTGATGGATAAGAACTTCAAGGTGTAATGGTTCATTATGGTTGGTCTTCTCAATTGAATAATTCTATTGAGATAATGTGGCATGATGGGAATTGGTTAAGTATCCTACCATTTGTTCAAAACGATTGACATCTATGTTGGTAGGGGATGTTGTGCTTTGCAAGGATTTTTCAAGAATGGCTCAGTGATCTGGTGATATAGTCAACAGTTCCAAGATGGATATCTGTGTTGGGGTCTTCCCCAGTTGGTCATGCAAATTATACTTAATCTTGGAAGACTGTGTTTGTAGTTTTGATGAGGGACTTGGAAGGGTTATCTTAGTTATGTGTGTATTGACAACACATTTAGGATGCTTCTTTATGGTAATGGTATGGATATTTGCATTAGCAGCTCAGATATGATTACTGATGGTACCTAGTTTATAGTCATACATAACATTGGTATAATTGGCTGAGGTATTATTCTTAGTTCCTGAATTGGAGGCCTTTCCTTTCCCATGGTCATGTAATGGATCTGTTAAGACCTTGTGATCACTGTTTTTGGTATATTTTTGCCCATTGAATTCTATGGTTTCGTCTTCAACAAAATCTTGTATGATGTTCTTCAGTTGTTGGCATTGTTGTAGATTATATCCCTTTGTTTGATGGTACTCACAATAGGTGTTATCATCCCACCATGAGGGTTTAAACTATCTAGGATCAAACTATTTTGGCTCTAGAGGTTTCATGATGTTATGTTTAATCAGTTCTTTGAAAATTGTCTCGATTGGTTCCCCCAAGGGGGTAAAATCACGTTTGAGAAATCTCCTATGTGGTCGTCGTTGTTGTGAATTTTGGATAAAGTTAGCAGTTTGATCAACATCATTAAACATTTCATGGGAGGGGTTGTAACCTCTAAGTGTGATGATAGGTCCTGCATGTAGGGTCTTAGCATCAACAATACAGTCATTTATTACATTTTTGTTCCTAGACCAAAACTTGTTTCTATCATTGGGAGAATTTTGATGTTAAACAACCAGATTCCTACTTGGTGTCTTAAATTCTCCTTTGTTAATAAGGGCCTTTTCAAGTATAATGCCTTTTTGTACCAAGTCTAGAAAAGAGGTACATCAATGTAATCTTAAGTCACTTCACATTTTTGGGTGAAGATTTTTAAGGAATATCGTGACTTTTTGTATCTTTGGTATCTCAATAGGACAATGACTAGCTAAAATCCTCCATCTCTGGAAGAAGGTGGTGAAGTTTTCTTCGTCTTCTTGTGTGGTATGACACAAGGTAGCTATCATGATTTCATTTTCTATGTTGAAGGCAAAGTGTTCCACAAAATTCTCAGCTAATTCGCCCCATGATCTTATGCCATATGGAAGTTTAGAGAACCATTCCAATGCTATCCCAACAAGGATTCGTGGGAAAAGTCTCATAAGGTACGTGGGGTCATACGAGATGTCCATGCATGTTGTGGAAAATTATCTGATGTGTTCTAGAGGATTCCTCTTCCCATTATACTTAGGAAAACTTGGTATAATGTATCTATGTGGGAAGGGTGTCATGTATAGCGCTTTGTCAAAAGGACATGGACATAAATCTTGCACTAAGATAGTTCATTTGCCTGACATTGACATAGTGTTCATTTGTTGTTGGAGAGCTTGAATTTGGTTTTGGAGAACATCTACTTGTATGCTGGTTGAGTTGTTTGGATCGATGCAAGTGTTTTGAAATGTAATATTCTGTGACTGATTGTGATTTGGTGAGGGAATATGTCCTGACAGGATATTATGATTCGGTTTAGGAATATGTCCTGTTTGTGTAGCCCCTATGTGTGGAATGATAGTACTGGTGCTGATATGGGGTATAGATCATATTGTGTTCATTCCAACTTTGGGTCTTTTACCAGTGGTGTTTGTGCCAAAGGGGTTTGATGAGGATGCTCCTGCAGTAAATGTTAGGCCCTGTGTTATACCAAATGGTGTTGTGTTTACAATTGAGGTAGTTTGAGTGGGTATGCCAATTGGTATTGTTGCGGTAATCTGAGGAATAGAGACACTCAATGTCATGGTTTGCATTGGTTGTGTAGGTGAAGGCTATATTTTGTGGATGTCAAATCCTAGAGGTAGTGTGTCACCTTCTACTAGCAATTTAGTTAGGTATCTTTGAGGATCGTTTGCCAAACACTCATCCATAAAGGATGCGAATTTAGGATCTTGGATAGCAGCGTCTACATCTTCTACATAAAATTTTCCATGTGTGTCTCTAGTGAAAATTTTTTCAAGAAAAGTTTTGTGAGGTCTCTCTGTCCTTGATGGTTGGTTTCCGAAAGGATTGATGAAGTATTGTGAGTCAGCCATTTCTCTACATTTCTTTTTAAACCTTGTTTCGACCATGAAAATGATTTGCTCAAAATGGGTAATGCAAAACTATGTCTAAAATGATATGATCTAGTCTATGTTTTTGAGATTTTTGGAATATAATGAATGCTATTATTTTTTTGGTATTTTCTTGGAAAGTAAAGGATGTCTAAAATGATGTATGCTAGTTGAAAATATGCAAAATGATGGTATATGATTATAAGAGGATAGTACCTTCTACCTATGGATTAATCAAGGCTATGACTTAACTTTATCAAGGAACCTGAAGTAGGAAAAGGACCAAATCATAGGGTGAATTTCCAAACTATACTAGGTTCAATGACTTAGACTATCGAAGAGTGGATTTGTCCAATAATTTCGAAAGTTGTCCTATTCTAAGATATGCAGATTTCTATGATGGAACTAAGTTTGGTAACTAGGAAGTCTTATCTCTAAAACTAAATGATGCCTAAAGATGAACAATGCAGGTTTTTGAGCAATTTTCTAGTTTATGTCCAAGGTTGACTATGAGAAACAAAGATTAAATGTCAGTTTGTTTTCGCACTGTGATTGCAAATTTGGGATTTTTGTTGATAGAAAAATGCAATTCAATTTTCAGATGCGTCACAGAAATTGACAAATGCATTGTGTATTGCATATGTGACTCTCTGATGAAAACTAGTCTCAATTTAGGATAGGAAAATGTGACTTATCCTAACATATGTGACTAAAATTTTACCAGATGCGACTCTAATGAAAGATGCGACTTTCAATGAAGATGCGACTTAGGATTTACTGTTAGTGGACATTGATTTTTTGACAGGAAAATATAATTTTTCGGTTAACAAATGCGACTCAAAATTACACATGCTGTTTTCTAATTATTAGATGCGACTCAGTTTTATAGATGCGGTGTTTTGATGATAGGTCTTCCTGTTGACTTCATTTTGTGATCAAATTTTGGCAATTAAAAAACAATCATAAACACTGTGTTTCATTTTTGATATGCATGAATAAGATAAAAATAAGAAAACATGTACAATTCCTAGGCTGGTTGTGACAATACTTGCTGAATTCTCACTTGGTTTTCCCCAGCTATGCTTATTCAAAGTGGATGGCTAGATGCTTGACCATACTGGATCCCCTCCATGACACACACTTCTCGGGTCAACCAAGCTTTAGTTCCCATGACTCTCCCATGGCAAACTTCCCATCTCTACTATTGAACCATAAGATTGTGAGATGACTTCAGAGTTCCGACCTCTTGCACCAAAAAATAGAAGGTTTTAGGCTTAACTATAATAATTTGGATTTTTTAGTTTGGAAACCCGTTCAGAGAGCCATGCAAGAGGCAATATCATCCCAGTCTACAGAGGTTACGCTCTGCAGGTTTTGACGCACCACAAGGGTACTGAGGAATCAAATGCTTGTCCGTTGGGATCTCTGTAATACTAAGTTTCCTCAAGTATTAGAATTTGTATACCGGTTGGGAGTGGCTCGACAAAAAATCCCGTCACCGGTTTGAGTCATGTTGGTTACTCTTAACCACCAATGCAGGCCCAATTTCTAAAGTTAGTAACAGTTTCTCTTACACCCAGGATCACACGAATGCGCAAGGGGAGAGGATACTTTTGTTACTGAATCGAGGTTCTATTCTAAACATGTATAGGCATGAAAGAAACTGGTTAATTTTAATCCAAAAGAAAAGTTTCCTAAATCTACCAAACAGTCTATTTCAAAAAAATAGTCTTCAACATTGGTTTTGCATGCAAATTGTTAGTAGTTTATAAATCTCTCTTCGTCAACGATTCTGTAAAAACACAATTTTAGTAGTTTTTTCAATTGTCTTTGTCACTCATCCTGTAGAAAAGATTTTGAATTCATGTATTCTATGGTACATCCTGCAAACACTATCTTAACTGCTTAAAACACACATTGCAAATTGAAAATTGGTGAAAATAAAAACAAACGAAAAACTGTAAATCATAAATTAAACTCAAAAAATTTTACTTGTTAGATGCGTTGTTCAAAGTAGTAGATGAGTCATGGGTTTTCACTAGTCACTTGCGTCGCTATATGCCACAGATGCATTGAATTTTTTTAGATGCGTCATTGTATTTTTCAAGTGTGGTTCATAATGTCGGTTGCGTCATTTTGTCTGTCAGATGAGTCATTTTGTACGATACCTGCAAAAGTCAAATAAAACGTCTACGAATTTGTGAAGAACATGTCTTCACGTCGGGTTCAACAAATGTAACACAGTAAAAACTAGAAATTAAAAGATGTTAAAGAAATACAAAGCATTAATCTAAAACTAGCCTACATTAAACAAAAAGAACAAAGGAAAAGCTAAAACATAAAACAATCTCACCAAAGATCGATGTAACTCCATGAATAATCTCTGTTGTCCTTCTCCATTTTGTTGTGATAGTATTCTTGCCCTCAGATTTTTAGTATGTGTGCAAGTATAGCCTTGATGTATGTGATTATAGCAAAATATCGAAGATTAACAAGTTGCTTCCAAAAGTATATCGATTTTAGGAGAAGGAATAATGACCAAAGTCAGTGAATTTATAGAAAATTGGTTTTCGAACGATTGAATCAGATTCAAAAAAGAGATCAATGATCGAGATTGATGAATGCCATGCAATAAAGATTTGTGTTAGTTAGAACATGAGTGAGAAAAGTCTTCCTGATGAAGATTAAATTAAATAATAATTTAATCTGATGTTGAGACTATTCGAAAATTAGAAGAATAAGAGATCAAGATTAAATAAATGATTTAATCTTTAGTTGAAAGTATTAAAAAATCAGAAGAAAAAAATTTGAATGAAAAGGATAAAGATAGAATGAAGACAACGATCTATTCGAATGCACACATGAATAAATAATCAAATAAAGATATTTAATTAATAATTTTTTTCATGCATAAGAGTCTGAACTAGATAATTGTCTGGTTATGACAGAGAGTTTCTTCGCAGAGACGATCAAATATTGAATCAGGTGATAACTGATTGATTCAAATAGATCTTGAGTCAAGTGAGAATGAATAATGAGATAACTTAAACAATTATCTAAATATAGAGGAATGTGTTAAAAATAGAGTTTTATGAATTAAATTTTTATTTAATTCAAAATTTGACATTTAAGGATTAATTAAATAAATAAGACTTATTTAATTGAGTGATGAAAAGGTTAAATGAATAATTAAATAATTAAAGCATTTATTTAATTATAGTTGAAAACATGATAAAGATACATTAATTAAGAATTGATTTAATTTTAAGGAGGGTGAAGTTAATTAATGACGTAATTAAATAAACAACATTTATTTAATTAACAAGGATAGAATAAAGACAATGTGAATGAATTAAATAATTAAGATTATTTAATTAATAAATGAATAAATGAATAAATGCTAAAGCGAATTAATTAAATAATTAAAATTTATTTTATTAATAGATGAGAAAGGACTTTAGAAAGTAATTAAATAATTAACATTATTTAATCCTGACTATGAAAATATGAATTATGAAGAAATTGAAGTCGCAGGCTTAGACCAAATTTCAGTGTCTACACCTTGCTTGAATGATGTTGATCTTGAATGAAATACTTGCTTGAATCATGAAATCCTACACCACAATTGTTAGCAAAATAATAAACATGACATATGAAATCTTTGACATGATGATTGATGCTCTTGAATGATTGGTAATCTGACCTTGCATTCTCTTGTGAACTCAATTTTCTATAAGGATCACTTGATTGCTTGTTAGGATGAAAATGAGTGAAAGAACCTCGTATTTATACTCAATTATGCAAGAATTCCTGAAATTACAACACTACAAGCCGACATTAGATCTAGGAGAATAAAATCCCACTAAGAATTTGAATTAATATTGATTTTGGGCCACACGAGACTCATTTGCCCAAGATGGTGAATGAGTCCCATCTAGCATCATGTATGGGACCAAAAATTAAAAGTTCTTAGAAATGTGTGTAAACCGGTTTGGAGCCAAAAGATCCAAGTGGGAACCATTCGCCCAAGGTGGCGAATGAGTCCCAGATCCCTAAATCTAGGCCACACAATCTAGAAACACTTGAATTATGATTGGTTAATGATTGGTGTTAGGATTATCCTCCAAAAAATGCAATAAACGAGGCTTGCAGATACAAAATGGGGCCAATTAAAGTATACGAAAGCCCAATTATTAATTAAAATCCTAGAAAAGTGTGAAATTATGTTACAACACTTTACAACACTCCAAATAAGGCAAGATTAAGATTATTTTTTGTTAAAAAAAGGTTTATTAGGTTGACAAGACCTTAGAAAAGTGTGAAAGTGAGTTACAACACTTAAAAACACTTTAGCAAGGTACCATTAAATCCATCAGTTCACAAGGGCCCAAGATCTAATGTGAATGTGTCAATCACATTACAATATTAAATCAAGACAAAATTAAGCCTAACTCAGCAAGGAGGGCCCAAACAATTGTGAAAATGTCTTGACAACATTTTTCGACACTACATTTAGCCCCCACTTTAGTGAGAGGATGAACTTGCTTCAAACTCACACTAAAGTAGACAAACATGTACGTCAAGAGGGGTTCAAATTTACCAATGCCAATAAGATGAGACAACAAAAATCAAGAGGGGTGATCAAGCCCCCAAGATCAAGATCCCAAGACAAATCGACATGGGCACAAAAGAACATGCATGAGAATGATATAAAGAGCAACAACAAAGCACAAGAATACACTACCAAAGATGAAAGAGAGAAAAAATAAAAGATAAAAGGGAGTTAGATCAAGATTCGACCATTTGTCTATTGCAATGAGGATCAAATCTAGGTTGTTTGTCCAAACAAATGCATACTCATTATGAAGCAACGAGACCCTTGGCTTTCCGCTGGGTGAGAAGTCCAAAAAGGTGAGAAATATACACTCATGGCTGGTATGCACTCACACATATGCAAGTGGCTATGGGGAAATTCATGCCTCGATCGAGCATCGCACGTAAACTATACCAAAGTTATACCTCTTGATAACTTTAATAAGGTGCCACACAAAAATGGTTTTTGAGCTTCATGAGGCAAGAAAAACTTTGTATGCTTGGAGCTCATGAACAAATAGGATGGCTCTATAGGAATGCAAATTGTATTATGCAAGGTAGCCATATAACAACAAATGAAAAATTCAAAATAGGAAATGTTCAAAGGAGTCTTGCTTAGTTCATGAAAGTTCTTTAACTTAGGGAACATTGTCCCTAATGTCTCCAAGAGGACCAATCAAAGAATAGAAAATTCACAACTTAGGGGATGCAGTGTGTTGCATCAAGCTACTAAGAGGAATGTAATATGCTAAGAGAGATCATGCTCTTAAATAAAATTGCACCCAATATCATCCACAAAGCAAAAAACGCATCGTATGAAGTAAGAAGATTGCACCATGAACCATGAAAAAGAAAAATGCAAAAGAATAATGCCAATGTATGCCCCCAATTTAAATAAATTTCTAAACCCCATATTGTGAGCAATTACTTTAAAGTAGAAAATGATAAATGCAAAAAAATAGGACATTAGAGCTAACTTGGAAAGCCCTATGTCAAGTCATAAGTTTCCAAATGAGCTGCATCATGTAAGAGAAAAAGAGAAAAGAGAGGGGTTGCCCCCAAAATGAAAACACCAAACACATAAGGGATCTATGGATTTGGGACCAATATGTTCTTGCGGAAATGTTTTTTTTTTTTAGAGATCTTAGAACTGTCATCATTCCCCAAATACACATAGAACTGGAAGAATGACACAAAGAGAGCGGAAAAAAAGAAAGAACCTTTTGGGTCAATATGGAAGAGACATGAATGTCTCAACGCCTTGCGTCATCCCCAAAAGGAAAACAAAAGACAAATGAAAATGATAAAGGAAAAGCTTTTGGGTTAACATAGAAGAGACATGAATGTCTTGACGCCTTGTGTCATCCCCAAAAAGAAAACACAAGACAAATGAAAAATAAATAAGGTGAAAAGATGCACAACATAGAGAAGAATGAAGGTACAAATAGAGGAATGTCACAAAGAGAGAGATATACATCAAACAGAACATCACGGGGGATCACATTACACACATGCAATCACACAAAAGAAAATGAAAAAGAAATAACGAAAAATACTAGTAAGGCACATGTGAGTCAACCTATGAGCAAGTCGTCCACATCCCAATCATGTTCATTATATACCGAGGGCGGAAAACTAGCCAAAGGGACAAGAGAAAGTGCCGAACTAGGAGAAGCACTAGGTTCAACACTCTTTGTAGGAGATTTTTCATTTAAGCTCATGGAAGAGGAAAACAATGTATTCAATTCATTATGCACCTCTTCATAAATTTTAGTAACCTTGTCATCGTCATCTAGGTTAATCACAACAAGAGGTCGAAGGATAATGTCCATGGAAGAGTTCAACTCTTATTGTGGTTTTTCTATTGGATTTTTTTGTTTCAGGGCAGGGGTAGAATCATCATGCATTGCTTTGGTCAAGTTTGGATCTTGATTTTCTTTGTTTAATTTTTCATGTAACTTGCGAGCAAGGGCACGACGTCTACGCCTACGCTCCCTAGCACCTTTGTTTTGTTTAGTTTTTTTTTCAAGTTTCATTTGTGTAGGAGTGGTTGATCAACCATAGGTTTCTTTTCTTCCCCAAGGGGAGGAATGAAAGGAACCACAAGAGGTTGTTCAACCACTTTCTCTTTGACTTTGTATACTTGTTCTACTCTAGGACGTGTGATGGGGTCGTTTTCATTGTCTCTTGGTTGTTTGCATAAGGTAGGTGAAGTTTTTGTCTTAGGTTGGTCTTGGTTGTTTGGGACTTGTTTAGGTTCAAGCATGGTTTCATCAAAGATAGTAGGCTTAGTGGTAGGTGGTGACATATTTCAGAGGGATAGTTCTGCTATCTTCTTTTACTTGAACTTTTGATAGGACAAGAAAAAGAAGCCTTCTCTCAATTTTATAGGTTCCATGGGCTCAGGCCAAAAGGCATCTAAGGAAAAGTTTCCTTTGGAGGACAAGGGGTTAAATCCACTATGATGGATGGTGAATATTTCATTATCAAAGAGAAACTTAAAGCATTTATACACAACTGAAGGGACAACTTTCATGGAGAGAAGCCATGGGTAGCCTAGCTTCACATGAAATTGGTCCAACTACATGATGATGGAGAATGAAGTATCTAATGTTTTCAGCCCTATTTGAAAAGGAAGAGTAATCAATCCCATCGTAGGGCAAGAAAAACCATTGTGTGTCTTGATCCATTCTTTCGGTTTATCATATATATCTTCATAGAGCTCATGTAAAAGTAAGAATTCCTTGGTGATCACATTCTCTCCACATGCGGGATCTATTAGTATCCCATTAGTGGGCTTATCATAGATATGGGCAGCTATGTAAAGAGGACCATCATATGCATGTTTAAGTATATCGTTAGAGGAGAAAGCAATGTCAAGAGGATTTTTAGTTTGAACCTTATGAGGAATGACGTCTATCACTCCTACCATTTCATCCATAGGATCATTATCGATAACATCATGTTGGATAGAATCATTGATATGATTATATGTATCAACATTCATCACATCATTCTTTGTAGTTTCACTAGCTTTGACAAATGAAATATTATGTTTTGGCATGGGGTTGGTGAAGATTGGCATAGTTTGGTTAGGAGGGGCCACAGACTTATTTCTTTGATCACTAACACCTCCAACAGAGAGATAACTGGAATCAATGAGGTCTTGCACAAGATGTTTAAGACACTTACACTATTTCGTGTCATATCCATTTTGTTGGTGATATTGGAAATAAGAATTTGATCTAAAGCTCGGGGGTATAGGTATATTAGGATCGGGTGTTTTTACGAGAGGCAAGGTAATCATTTGCTAGTCTAAGAGTTGGGTCATTGTTTATAAAGGGTATCGGGCAAGGGATTGAATTGTCTTTTCGGGTCCCCATAACTAAAGGGTTTCGTGGTTCTAACAACAACTACTTGGTTATTGACATTTTGAGTTTTTTTTTGGGGGGATTAAATTGAAGGAACCCTTTATTTTGTTTTCTAAAAGGTTGGGAATTGTTTTTGTTTTCGGGCTCAGATTTCTCAAAACGGCTAGAAGTGGACTTTGTATCTCGACGACTACTAGCCAAATTTTGATAATCACGGAGGGTAGTACACAAGTACATAAAAGATGGGAATATCATCATGGTGAGGTTATCTTGAATCTTGCTTTTCAAATTTTCTATGAACATCTTTTGAAGGTGAGGGTTGGGGACCTTGACATTGATTTGGGAGTAAATTGATTGATAGCGTGAGATAAAGTCAGTTATATTTTCTTCTTCCTTTTTCTTACATCTCATCAAACCAACCAAGGTCATCTTAGGAGTCATGCATTTGGAAATGGTTTACAAATGCATCAAAAATTTTATTGAATGAAATAATTGAGTTGTTTGGTAAAGAGGAGGACCATTCCAAGGCAGTATCTTTCAATGACCTAAGAAAAAGCTTAGCCAAGAGTTTATGATCAAGGACAAAGTCACTAAAAAATGTAGTATAGGAATTAAAATGGTTAGAAGGATCTCCCTTTCCTCCATATTTCTCAAATATAGGCACCTCTACACCTTGTGGTATCAGTGTTCACAATATCTCGAAGGACAATAGACGACTTTTGATATAATATGTAGGTGGGCCATTTTGATTTTGGTTGATGGTGGAATGTTTTTTTGAAGAGATAAAATGGTTTAGAAAAGCTGGTTTATGAGAGGGTCACTATTTGTGTTATGAGATGGAAGTGAAAGTGGTGAAGGAGTGTATGTGTTTAAAGGAAAAGTGAATGGAATGGTTATAGGTGGTAATGTGGTAGGAGATATAACATGTGATTCCACATAGGAACTAGGGATGCTAGTGGGAATACCCAAGGAAGGAGTAACATTACTAGTTTGTTGCATTGTTGTTGTGACTTGAGGGTTGGTATAGGTAGGTATTGAGGCGATTGCTGTGGGAGGAGGAATATGAGGTCCTCCTTGGCTTGTGACATTGTTTGTTGGTAAAGGACCACTAGTGGTTGAGGGGAGGTGTTTTCCAAATATTTGAAGTATATTTTTCACAAGGTCAAGCCCATCTTCACTTTCAAGCATGTGGTGAGTGTTATCTATAGTGGGGATAAGAGTAGTTGAAATATTGTCATTTTACACTTAAAGTTGTAAGTTTTCTAGGTCCTCATGAATTTGGATTATGTTTTCTTGCAGAACACTATCATTCCTTGTTTCAACTTGTGTACTACTTGAAGGCAAAGAGTTGTTAAAGGTGTTGTCCATACCTAGTGTACTAGTGTCAATACTAGGAGTGAAAGAGATAGACCCAAGATCCACAATGATTGTGCTATCGTGGGATGACATGAGTCTCAAAATTCATCTCACTATAGTATTATCAATAGGACACCAAATACTCATGCAAGGGCTACTAAATGCAAGGTGAATGCAAATGCAATGTAAGCTAAGAATAATGCAATGCTTATAATAGAAATTCTGGAAACTAAAACAAAAAGGCAATAACAACAAAAAAAAAACCCAGAAATTGAACTTGAAATGCCAGAAAATGAAATGCAGAATATGGAGAGGGACTGATTCACCCAAGGTGGAAAATGAGTCCCAGTGATGATTTTTTTCAATTTTTTAAAAATTTATCAATCAAATTTTATGCTTTTTATGTTTTTTGATATGTATTTGAGATGCAAATGCAGATTTTGGTTGATTTTCAATGAAATAAGATGCAAAAATGCAAGCTAAATGAGCTTTCACTAATGTTAAATTTGAAACCCTAGAATGCAATTTAACCAATGCAAATCCTAATGCAATGTTAATGCAAGCTAGATAATGCACTCCAAATCAGAATTATGATGTTCTAAATGCAGGCTCACAAAATGAAAGGAAGGACAAAATTATTTTGCTTTTTCTAGGGTTTAGGACCTAGAAGGGCAATTTTCACTAACTTTCACTCAAGAACAAACCCTTGAGATCTCTTTGCAAAGGAGAAAGAGATCTTGGAAGAGGGCTTCCCTAGGAGCTGAATATGATATAATGAGGGGTTCACCACCAAGTTTAGACTTGGAAAAGATAATAAAATGATAGATGAAATGCAAAACCCTAGTTGAGTGCAAACTAAGACCAAATGACCTAGAAAAGTGAATGAAACAATACAAAAAATTGCAAAACAAAATGTGTGCACTTGGAAATATGGAGAAGGCTGGATGGAGATTTGAAACATTGGAAAATCTACTCTTACTATTGGCTGGGACTCATTCGCCAAGCTAGGCGAATCAGTCCATTTTTTGGAAAACTGTGCAAGAATAGGTTAAAAAAAAAGGGTATTTGAATATGCAAAATCCTTAAAATTGACTAGAATTGGGACTCATTCACTAGAAAATGGTGAATCAGTCTAGTTGGGATTTTTGGTAACTTCAAAAGCTGATCTTTCTCTTCCCTGTGTGCTCAGTCCTTCTTGATTGGTTTTTGGATTCGAAACTGCAATTTTCCACCTGTAGGTCTTCTCCAATGTTCTCCAAGGCTTGATGACAACTTTGGATGACTTGCAACTTTTCTCCAATCTTTCTCCCTATGAAATCTACAACCTAGGCTTGCAAATCATACACAAAGGAGAGGGAATTTTTTTTTTGGGTTAGTGGATAGGGGTTTGCCTTAGTCAAACCCCTTGTTGGTAATTAAACCTTGAAATGAAAGCTAATAAGTATGGAGAATGATGAATGAACAAATGATGATGTTGAAACTCATAAAAATATTCAATGAAGTGTTGTAAATATGCTTGAGATGGCTCCAATGGATGTAGATCTTGATCCTTGCTTGAATGATGTTGATCTTGAATGAAATACTTTCTTGAATCATGAAATCTTACATTACAATTGTTAGCACAATAACAAACATGACATATGAAATATTTGACATGATGATTGATGCTTGAAGAATGTTCTTGAATGCTCTTGTGAACTCAAATTATTATAAGGTTCACTTGATTGCTTGTTAGGATGAAAATGAGTGAAAGAACCTTGTATTTATACTCAATTATGCAAGAGTTCCCAAAATTACAACACTACAAGCCGATATCAGATCTAGGAGAATAAAATATCGCCAATAATTTGAATTAATTTTGATTTTGGACCACACAAGACTCATTTTCCCAAGATGGTGAATGAGTCCCATCTGGCATAATGTATGGGACCAAAAATCAAAAGTTCAAAGAAATGTGTGAAAACTGATTTGACGCCAAAAGATCCATGTGGGACTCATTCACCCCCTTGGGCGAATGAGTTCCAAATCCCTAAATCTAGGCCACACAAGCCAAAAACACCTGAATTTATGATTGGTTAATGATTGGTGTCAGGATTATTTTAAAAAAGATGTAATAAATAAGTCTTGTGGATGCAAAATGGGGCCAATTAAAGCATAAGAAAGCCCAATTATTAATGGAAAGCCTAGAAAAGTGTTAAATTATGTTAAAACACTTTATAACACTCCAAATAAGGCAAGATTAAGAATAATTTTGGTTAAGAAGAGGTTTATTAGGTTGATAAGACCTTAGAAAAGTGTGAAAGTGAGTTACAACACTTCACAACACTTTAGTAAGGTACCATTAAATCCATCAGTTCACAAGGGCCCAAGACCTAATGCGAATGTGTCAATGGCATTACAACATTAAATCAAGGAAACATTAAGCCTAACTTAGCAAGGAGGGCCCAAACAAGTGTGAAAATGTCCCGACAACATTTTCTGACACTACAGGTTCATTGATCTTCTCTTCTAAAATAGTGTCTGATCTTCTTTTGAGCTTTCACCTTTTTCAAATCCTAAACCACTTTTGTCTTTAGATGTTTTTTGACTTGTAATCATCTCATCAAGCATTGTAGTGCTCTTTTTGAATTTGTCTTCACAAATTCTTGCTTCTTCTAGATATGATCTTAGGTTTACCACTTCTTGTTCAAGCCTTATGCATTCATTAGATTTTCTTTTCACCATTGCATTTAGACATTCCCCAACTCTTTTATTTTCTTCAACTTGCACTTTCAAACCAGTGATGGATTCATTTAATTGCTTTAACTTCTCATTGAATTGCTTATTCCTTTCTCTAAACTTCTTGATTTTCTCTCTCAATTTTGTGACACATTCATTTGCTTCTTTGACATTTCCCTTCAGATCTTTGTTTTCACCTTCAATATTTTTAATATCTTCAAGAGAAACTTTGAGTTCTCCATCTTTGTCAAGAATGTAATCTTCTTCTGTGTGTCCAATAGTAGGGATCTATTCTGGAGGAATGCAAAACCTTCTATCGGCCATGTGTTCAATCTCCAAGAACTTTCCAAAGCAGTTAATTTCCTTCCAAGGAACCAAGCTCCGATACCAATTGTTGAACACCCAGAATATTGAGCGGGGGGTGAATCCACATTCTCTTAAACCATTCAAACATCAATTATCCAATTACTAATGAATATTCAACTGTATTAAGGAAAAAAATCATGAAACATTCACAACATCACATAACACATGGAAAACCCAAAATGGGAAAACCACAGTGAGGGTTAGCTCACAATATATTATAACTGATTATAGTATATTACAAAAATGCTCACTACAGGTAGACTCACTATCCATAGATAAAAATATAGAAGAGAGATGGTGGCTCACAACCTATTTTGAACTATTACAATTGCATCTTATGTAAGCATGAATTATAGTTCCATTGAAGAACAATAACAAACTTTATCTGATTTTGATTCAACACTCTGCCTCGCTCTTCATTCACACTATTTTGATCTTCAGCTTAACATTTACAACTTAAATTTTCTCTGCCATGCTCAAATTCACATCAAACACAATAAATGCTTCTTACTTATCAAAACACTAAAAACAATCCAACATATATATCCGCATCAAGTATAACATCAATTAGGTCAACGTAATTAGATGTAATACCCAAAATACGACTTGTGGGCTCCAAAAAAATTTATCCACACAGCACGCCACAATTCAAAACTCAAAATATCTTAAGATAGGTTGGCATGGATCTATAATATGTACCACATAAGATAGCAACACTTGTTCATCCTTTGTATACATTCAAACATATTAGGTCGGCTTCGCATAAGACCTAAATGCAAAAACCTTGATCTGTGTATCCACATCTTGACACATGGACCTCAAAACTCAAATTCATCTGGAATTCATGATCAAATAACATTTAAAAACTTATCTTCAACACTTCAAGGCCAAAAAATCATCCATGGAGAAGTGTGGATTCTCCCACACAAACACATTGTACAAAAAAATGACTATAATATGCCAAGCCGAACTTTGATACTCATATCTCTCAAACTATTTGTCCAATCAAGATGAAATATTGGAATTAGGTACATCTAAAATCCACCAAATTAATGTTAGAAGTGCAAAGTGATATATTGATTTGTGGAGTGGTGCAGATCCAAAAATTGATGCATTGTTACATAGAACTGGCACATTTGACACTTAGTCAAATTTCTATGCAACCAATCTTTCCGGACCAACTCAACTTGCACAAATGTCTTCTAAAACACCTCAAAAACCTATTAGGATTAATCAAAATGATTTGTAACAATTTTTACATCAATGAAAACACTGTATCATGCTGTTATGAACCTTTCATGCTCATGTTGCCAATCAACATCATCAATGACAACCTTCAACAATCTCTCCAAACTTAATTAAAGGCTTTGTAAAAAATAAGAATTTGCACTAACAATATTGTGGAAGCCACTACTGTATGGTGGGAATAAAGAGGGTCAAAGAGTTGGGTTTTGATCATGTTATTATTGAAGGTGATTGTAAGATAATAATATACATTGTAAAGGGTATATCAATTCTCCTTCGGTGATAAGAGACATGATGGATAAATGCATAAGTATGATAAGGAGCTTTCTTCAGTTGACTATTCTTCACACCTATAGGTAAGGAAACATGGCTATGGATGTGACCTCTAATGGAGGTATTTCTACCCTCAATGGGTTTATTGGGAATATGCTCAATTCTCACCAAAAATCAAAGAGATAATTTCAAAAGAAAGAATTGGGGTTAAAATTTGTTATAATAATTGCCATGATGATGTTGGATAGAGGATTAAGTACTAGGAGAGAGATGGGGATTCATTACTATTGGATTAATACCAATGCTATAAGTGGTGTCTTTGGTTATAAGGATATGGATTCCCTTATACTTAATTTTGATAATGACTTGAAAGGGCCACTAGGTCTATTAAATAAGCCTAATGATTATATGAAGAGCTCTGATTTATCTCACATTTGTGAGAATTCATTTCTCTACACGAATGTGATCCCTATTTTAGAATATTACTCCGGAAGGATGCAAAAGGATACATTTAATAATTTTTGTAGAACTCAAGGTTATGAAAATTGTGCCAAATAGAAATTTCATCAACCAAATATTATTCTCGTTTTTGTCATAGATTGCTTTGTGGTATTTTTAAATTAAATTACCAAGTTTCTCATGTTTTTATTCACTACATTTTGAAGCCCTATTCTCTTTGCTCTATGATGACTATTTATCTAAAGAAGAAGATTTTTTTTTTGGAAGATTGGTTGGAGTTTAATGGGTGAGCCAAGAAAGAGTTTTGAATTGATGTCTTACCATCTGCTTCAACAAAATGTCAAGCTTTGGATTTTTTTTGAAAAAGCTAGATTAACCCTATTATTCCATGCTATGAAAGGCTATAATGACACACTAACCTCAAAGTTTTGTAACTCTTCGAAGAATGGTGAGGTTTCTATGGGGACCTTACATTTTCCTGTTACCCCTCAATTAATTATGGATGTGATGGGGTTGAATTATTATGGTATAAAGGTGGTTAAGAAGAGAAATTTCAAGTACTAGAGGTTTATTGATAGGTTCTTTGAAGAAGGAGAGAAACCAAAGCATTTTCAAAATGGATTCAACAAGGTTAATATGTTTGTTTCCTATGGTTTAGTAAGCTTACATGTGATGAGGTATTTTACATTAGAAGGTAGATTTAAGACTATGCATGTGTACCATTTCCCTCTTTTAAACCATATTCGTCATAAGGAAAAGATTAATATTCCCCTCTTCTTGCTCAACTCACTCTAACATTGTATTGAGAAAGGGGCTCATCCTCCCTTGCACCAAGGTATTATTCTGGCTCTGTATAAGTTTGTTTTATCCTCTACTCTACAATCTAGCCTTGCTCCTTCAAAGAATTCAGTTAAGATAAAACTTATTGAGAATAAACCCCATTTTCCTTTTAAAAGTCCTTCTCTTGGGAGGGAAATTGAAAAAACTAAAAAGGATTATTTAAAATTTTATTAAGCTTGTACCTAGTACTTAGAGGAGGATCTATTACAAATCACTCGAGAGAAAAGAAATCCCTCCTCCTCCCTCCTTGGTTCCTCAAAAAAGAAGAAATTAGATTTCAACAAGTGTCATGGTGCTAAGGGGGAAACTATTGATATTGTTGATGATTTAGATCTTAATGAAGAGAATATTATTAGGGTTTATAGCTCTATCCAATCTGGTGGTTGAAGGAAATGATTAGAAAGGAAAGGAACCTGTTTCTTATGAGGATGTGGAGGAGACTATTGATGAAGAGTTTTTTCCACACATTGAGGAGGAAAGTATGGAGAATAATGCTCAAGAAGAAGAGGAATAGGTTGAAAAGGACTATGTGGATGACTACGACAATTAAAATGGTGAGGAGGTAAATATTGAAGAGGAAAATGTTGAGGAAGATTATGAAACAAAGACCGATTAGGAGAAACAAGATTTAAACAAAAAGGAGATTATGTTAGGTACCGGGACATAGATTGAGATTGTCAAGGTGACCATTAATAAACTCAAAGTGCAAATTTATGACCTTCATGTTTGCTTCTCTGTTCTTGAGTCTAAAATTGACTGTGATTAAATTATGGAGAAGTTTATAATGATGGAAAATTCCCTTGGAATTATTATCTTTGTTACTGATGGTATGATGAAAAAGGTTGTAATGGTAATTGTTTCTAGTTAGTCTAAGATAAAGAAACAAAGGAAGAAATAAGGTAAGAATGTGGAAGTAAAAGAATTTCTAAAGGAAAAAATAATATGCCTAAGGATGGATGGATGGATTCTCTCAATACTTTGAAGGAGAATTGGAACCTTATTAAAGGTCATATTAATGATGGTTGTTGATTTTTTTTCTTTTGATGTCCTATCAATTTGTTGTTCTTAGGCCTGCATGCCTATTTTTGTATTTATACATGTGAGCATCTCTAGTTAATGTTTTAGGTGTTTTTCTTTTGGCTTGCATTCCTTCTTTAGGATTTTGGTGTTTTTCCTAGCCTTTTTTCTAGTTTTTATGGATGGTCAAGGTTGGTATGGAATTCATTTATGTAATGTAGTAAATTACATCCTAAGAATTTTCACACTACACATGCCTTCCTCTTTAGATAAACTAAGAGAAATATGCTCTCCCTCAACTTAAAACCATTTCTTTCCATCTAGCATTCCCAATTCCTCAGTCATTAAGTCTGATTTTCCCATGAACCAATATGCGCCATGAAGATGTACATGAGCTACACTTGCATCTTGTAAAAACCTAAGACTAATGTGGCCATTGAGACATTACACCTGCTACATTTTGGCAATGTAACACCTCTGCCAACCTGTAACCCCATCAAGAATCACTTGGGAAGGTTGCCTAGACCAAAAATTCCCTCTTTTTCATTTTGAAAGATTCTTTATTCTCCAATTTATATTCTACACATTCTTTATTATTTCTTGAAGTGATTCATTCTTTCTCTCTTGAAGGAAATAGACAAATCCTATTTTTTCTCCATTTCTCTACACACACATCTTGCAAAGAGCTCTTCTACAACTTTTAGAGTAAAATCCATTGTTGCAACATGAGCTCATCTTGCAAGGAATCCATTGTCATCTTGGAGGTTCTTGTTTCTCCTTTGTTGCACCAATAAGCCTCAATTTTGTACTTGAATGGGGTAAATCTTTGAGAATCTTTATTGAACATACTATCTTTGTCTTTGATTAACATATGGTTATCTTTGTCATTTCATGTCTATTTTTATTATTATCTTGTTTAAGGTTTTCCATGGAGGTGGAAACACCAATACAGGGGTTTGACTGAGGCAAAATCCTATACAACCACCCAAATATTTCTCTTTGGTCTTGTGTGTAGGTGCAAGTGGAATAAATTTTTGAAGCAAGGTTGAACTTCATCAAACACTTTTGGTGATATCTAAAACCTCTTCCTATAATTTTTGTACCTTTAATTTTGTACATTCATATTTTGCACCCCTTTTATGTCTAGAAACTTGTACATAGTACTTTGTGTTTTTTGGTGACAAATCCTATTTTCTATCTATATGGGACACCAATGCAATGCATTTTCATCTAACAGTTGCACTGTCATCCTAGATAGAGATCTTTCCAAGCTATCTAGAAGACCTATGTACCTTACACTTTTGTTCTATGATGACTGAAAGTTCCAAACAATTTATGCACTCTGTTAAAACTTGCACTCCTATATTTCTAGTTCACTTGAGCCATGTCAACTAAGGTAGTGAAGAGATAGTTTTCTCCTTAAGATCTTGTCAACTTGAGGGTAGAAAATTCCCTCCTCTACATTTTAGTGAACCCAACATGAAAAATATTCTTAGATAGTCTTTTAAAGCATCATTTAAAATCTTTCTATTCCCTCTTGCATTCTCTTCTTTTGTTTCCTAGATCTTGTGAGATCGTTCATTATGAATAATCTTCTATGAGCTTCATGACCTAGTATACAAACTTTAGGTATGTAGTTAGGAGAAGCTCGAGAGCTCCCATACCCCCTATCGATATAGTCCTATAAGGCCTAGTGTGATGTTTTTTGGGAATCCTAATCATTATAGCTCTCAGCCAGTTTTTGGAGGTTCTTCTCCTTTGAAGATTATGAAACTGCTCTTAGGGTCCCCTTTGAGAAAGTTCAATCTTTGGAGGAAAACCTTAAACACTTCAAAGATTTCCTGAACCACGATAACCTATATGCTAAAGCTACTCCCATTATCAATAATCTAAGAAAATTACTCATCTCAGATTGTAAAGGCCTTGAGTTTCTCTGTACACGCTAACCAACATAGTCAAGAATCATGTACCTTCATACACATTAGTCTTGAGTAGGCCTCAAGATTACCAATCAGATATCATTGGTACTCAATTGAACCTTATGATGCCTAAGGTGTCTGTACATATGGTGGATACTAATCCCAATATACCTCCCATGTCTTCTACTGATAACACACACACTATTTATGTGTCTCCCATTGATCTCAAAGTGAATGTGTCTCATAATAATTTGGGGTATAACATTCCTCCTTTTCCTGGATTTGCACCTAAAGTCTCCACCACCATGGCTAATTTGCCTCCCCCACTATTCAATTTTATCTTGAACACTTTGTTGTAAAATATGGGTCAAATGCAATATCAACTCATGAACCTAACTAAGACTACCACACAATACACTCTTACACCATATTATCACCGTAACCATCAATTTAAATATCTTGAATTCTCCCATGCCCCAAGGGTTTGAGGTATCAGAATTCGATAAGTAAAATAGTAAGGGAGACCCACAAAAATATTATAATTCCTTTACCACTCTATGTAGCAAATTTTTACATTAGGATCATTTGATAGCAAAATTATTCATGTGATCCCTTAAGGAGACTGTGTTGGAGTGTTTTTTCTCATTACCTAACAACTGCATCTTTTCTTTTGATCAACTTATAAATTATTTCTTACAACGATTCCGAGTGAACATTTTCTCTAAGGTAATTATTGTTGAGCTTGTCCATTGCAAGAAACAATTGGATGAGAAGCTAATTGATTTCATTTCTTGTTATCAATCCATTTCTTCCCAAATTCCCCAGTCCTTTCCTGACAATGACATTGAAAGGATGTTCATGGGAAGACTTTATCCAAAATGGAGGGAACGAGTTTCCTTGATGAAATATCCTTCCTTTGATCATTTGTGTACTATATTATGCAACTATCAACAAATATTAGCTTAGTATGGGGTTTTTTCCTCATCCTCATGTCTTGATAGTATTGGGATCACATCTTCTTTTGAAGGGTCAAAGATAAATAAAGTGATAGCTAATGTAGTAATTGTTCCTCAAACAAGTGAAAACAACATGCTTGGGTCACAATGTAATAAGATATTTACAAATTTATTTGATTCTTACTCAAGTGTACTCTAAAAATTATTAAAAGATAACTTGATCACCCTTCCAAATATTAGACCACTTTTTGACAAGTCATACCCTAGTTGGTATGATGCATCTAAATTCTACCAATATCATTGAGTTCTCAAATATGCCACTGAGTACTATGTGTGTCTAAGACACATGATTCATGACCACATAGATAATGGTAACATGCACCTCGATAGTAAAAAGTAGAACTCCAACAAGTCTATTGCTAGATCCAACAACTAGTTGCAAATGTACATAGATCCCTTCCCACCTCATTCTTCCAACTTTATTACCACTTCTTCTTCTACACCATCTAATGATGTTGCGTATGTGAATATGGTGTCTATCACTTTAATCTTCCCTCCAAGTTAGAAGGCCAAGGTACTTGACATATATTTTATGCATAATGACTTGCATTACCATGGAGAGTACTCTCCCCTCTACATCCTCACTTAGGTCAATGGTAACACCATCATCAACATTATGGTTGACCTTATTAGCAAGGTTAACATTATAATTGAGGAGACACTCTTCATCAATGGTTTGCATAGGGTGAGATATGATGAGTGCAAGGGAACCATCACACACATGATGTTATTTCTCTCTCCCCTTTGGGATCCATCTCTCCATTAGTTCTCATGGGACCTAAATCCATCTCTATGAAATTTGTCGTGATATTGGAGTTTGACTTATTTAGAGTTAAACTAGGCATTCCTTATCTAGTTTCAATGAATGTAGTAGCTTATGTTGTCCATAAGTGTCTAAAATTTCCTCATGAGGGCATAATGCAAACTATCCAAGATACTGGGTACAAATAACTAGTGTCATGTGGGGGTTTCTCTCTTGACCATTTTTGGTCTGCTTTGGTGGTATCCATGCTTCCCCATGATGAATTGTTATATAAAGAATATTATAAATACAAGATTGGTATCTTAGCATCTAATTCAGTCCCTCCTCTTATTTAAACCCATTTCAACCTACCCCCATGCAACATTGGGCTTCATCTTCTATTCCTTCTTCTTCAGGGGCTAAAGACAAGCTCACTCCCTTGAGTAGACCTCCCCATTCTTCCAAGACCTCACAAACTCTAGTGGTGCCTTCTATTCCTTTGACTATGCCTAGCAAAAGAAAAGGAAAGGCCCCTGCATCAAAGTCGAAACCCCATTTCTTCAAACTTCTAATTATTCTTGACATCTCTCACCCTATTATATATAGTAGGGGTGAACAATCCTATTTTTTTGGTCCTCTACATGTGTCTTTGACATCTCATCCCCCAAGGGTTCCTTTTGTTCCTCCCCTACCCAAAAATCACAAGGAGGAAAGGCACTTGCGATCAAGATTAAAGATCCTACACCTCTAACCTATCTAGCTCCTCTTGTGGAGCCTATTATTTTGTCATTAATGGTTGTGAAGATGACTTCACCAATTGCTCCAACATATTCTCATGCCCCTATTCCTAGTTTGCATCTCCACTGAAACCAACTTGTGCATGAGTGGAAGCATTATTGACGTGCAATGGTGAGGGAACGTGACACTGATCTAAAGGCCAAGGGTAAGTCTTCCATTTTAGTGCCTCGGTCTTCTTCCCTTTCTGATCCTATTTCTATTTTTCTTCCAGTCCCTTCAAGAGACGTGGATGAACCTCACCCAAAAATGGTGCAAGTATTCATTGTACCTTCCATAGAACAACCTCTTATCACCTCTCTACCTAATGTTCCTCAACTTTTGTAGACCATAGACATGCCCCATACAAATTTCATGTCTAGTGTGGCCCTACCTGATCCTCCCTTATCTCATTGCTCTAGCCTTTTGTCCAAGCATAAACTTGAGTAGGACCCTATCCTTGAATCCCACCACAAGAAGTTTTCTCCTTATACTTCTCTTTCTTTTTCTATCGTTATCATTGAAGATATACCTTCTTCACCAGATTTTTTCATTACTCCTCTTCCAAGGTTCACACTGAGGCTCCTACTCTTTCACAACCTACAATTGAGACACCACACTCCTCTCCAAAGAAGTGTATGTTTAACTCTTTGGAGGAAATTCCTTCCTTGTCAACTATTTTTATAAAGTCATTGAAACTCGATTCACAAGAACTATTAGATGGGGATATTGAAGGAACCGCATCTGTAGCCCTTATTGTAGGTGAGACACCTGGTACCACTTTAGTTGTTGTTCCTTTACAATCTTGAACTCCCTCCCCTATGATGTATATTTGGAGGAAGATGACATGTTGGATATAGTCAACTAGATCAGTACCCTTCATGTCTTTAGATTAAAGTTTTTTTTCTTGTTTGTGTTCCCCTGTACTTGCTTGTATATATTTATGGTCTCTTCTAGAGGAACTGAGATACCATCGTAGGTACTTGGATACATGGTATACAATTTTTCATGCACTTATTCTATTTGTATCACCGTTCTTCTTTTTGTAGTACTTTAATTTTTTTATATTTGGGGACGATGCAAAGCATTGGGGGAATTTAGTCCTTCTTCCATGTTGACCCAAATTTTTATTCTCTTTGTCTTCATGTGTTCCTTCTTCATGATTTGAAATATTTGGGAACATGATGACGATTCATACATAAGTTATGTACAAATGTTGTCGCTATGAATCATACTGACCGCAAATATTTAGATCCCCCTGTCTCTCATGTCTTTCTTATTATAGGACCACAAATAACATGTGTTCCTCCACATAACACAGGGAAGGGCAGTGACTATCACATTCATATTTGAGATCTCTTATCTTTGATTATTTTTGAAATATATATGTATTTAGCTATCTTATTTGTTACCTAGCATGGGGGAAACCCAATAGACTATCTTTATGGATGTTTATGTATCCTTTTTGTAGTTGTCCTACAATGCAGTTTGTAGCACTCATAGGCCAATTGGATTTTCGTATGGTCCCTAGCATAACACAACTTTCTACCCATACATATCGACACCGTCTTATGTCTATATAATTTTTGATGTCTAAATTTTTAATTTTCGCCCTAACATGTTCATCTACAACTAACATGTTTGTTGTGATACATCTTAATTATTCTATGTAAGATCGACTTAGGTCTCTTCGCTAGGGGAAACTCTGCATGGATAGAAGAATCTGCTTCCCCTTCACATCCCGGATAAAACACTCTCTCCCTTTTAAATTTAGTTTGTATTTTATCTTGAACACATATGCTCACTAAAGTGGGGGAAAAATGTAATATCATAAATTGCATCCTTTGCAATCTCACACTACACATGCCTTCATCTTTAGATAAACTAAGATAATTATGCTCTCCCTCAACTTAAAACCATTTCTCACATGCCAAATTACTCAATCATTAAGTTTGTTTTTCCCATGGACCAATGCATGCCACAAAGACATCCACAAGCCATGCTAGCATCCCAAAAAATTACAATACTAATGTGGTCATTGAGATGTTACACCTACCATGTTCTGGAAATGTAAAACCTCTTCCAACCTAGAACCCCTTTGAGAATTGCTTGGGTAGGCTGCCTAGACCAAAATGTCCCTCTCGTTTTCATTTTGAAAGTAATTCTTCATTCTCTAGTTTGGATTATACACACTCTTCATTCTTTCTTGAAGTGATTCATTCTTGCTCTCTTTAAGAAAACATACAACTCTCTTCTCTCTTTTTTTCCACAATTTCTCTACACAGACATCTTTTAAAGAGCTCTTCTACAGATTTTAGAGTAAAATCCATTTTTTCAACATGATCCCATCTTGCAAGGAAGCCATTGTCATCTTGGGGGTTCTTGTTGCTCTTTGTTGCACCAACAATCCTCACTTTTGTGCTTGAACGGGGGGTAACTCTTCAATAATTTTTTATTGAGAGTACTATCTCTATCTTTGATTAGCATATGGTTATCTTTATCATTTCATGTCTATTTTTATTATTATCTTGTCTAAGGCTATCCATGGAGGTGGAAGCACGAATACGGGGGTTTGACTGAGGAAAACTAATATACAACCACCCAAACATTTCTCTTTGATCTTGTGTGTGTAGGTGCAGGTGGAATTTTTTTTTGAAGCAAGGTTGAACTTCATCAAATGCTTCCAGTGATATCTAAAACCTATTCTTGTCATTCTTTCTCCATTTCCATTCAGTGTCTATTTTTTTGTACCTTTAATTTTGTACATTCATATTTTGCACCCCTTTTATGTCTAGAAACCTATGCACAATAGTTTGTGTTTTTTAGAGACAAATCTTGTTTTTTGTTCGTATAGGACACTAATGTGATGTGTTTTCATCTAATAACTACACTATCATATAGACATAGAGCTTACTGAGATGTCTAGAAGACCTTTGTACTCCATAATTTCAATCTATAATGTCTGAAAGGTCCAAATAATTTATGCAATATGTTAAAACTCACTCTTCTATTTCCAATTCACTTGAGCCGTATCAATTGGGGTAGTGGAGAGACAATTTTCTGCTTGAGATGTTGCCATCTTGAGGGTATCAAATTCCCTCTACAATATCAATTTCTACTATTTTGATTTTGTAACTTTTGGAATCAAGTCCCTTTCCCTTCTTTTTTAATAAAAATAAATATAATTGATGTGAAGTGTCAAATTTTATGTAGCATAGAATTTTATGATTTGTTCTCAAAATATTAATTTGGATGTTTTTTATATCTAGAATTAGGTATATAAACTTATAATTTTTTCTTGGTTGACTCCACGATTTTGGGTTGTTTTTTAGGCACAAAATTACAGATCTAATCTTTCTAATTGTGTACTTCTACTATTTGATTTTCTTAATTATCTATTTTTGTTGATTGCCAAGGACTACAAATATTTAAAAATATCTTAAGGAAGCTACCGAATCACTATGGGAGTTCTCTCAAGTCAACCTCTAGGAGAGTGTGACTTTATGGTCATGCTAAAGATCAACAAACAAGTAAGCACACAGATGTCCTAGAATGATTATGCAAAATTTTGATTCCTTTTAAATCACTAATCAAGATGTTCTACTAAATTATCCTTGAATGAATGATTCTTCAATAAATTCTTGATGTCCTTCCTTCTACAAATGAGTGAAATTAAATATCTTTAAATACACAAGAATAATCACACAAATGTGTTTTTAGTTACCTCATAATGATTAGTGAAATGGGTGGGAGTTAGATTCTTGATGTGTGTTTTGACACCTTAACACTTAGAATGTACTTGTCTTGTGATTGAAAGGATATAATCCCTAAGGTTTGTAAATGTGAGTTTGTGAGCACTCAAGTAACTTAGTAGATAATAATTTTTATTGTTTTTTTCAATGGGCTCAAGTAAAATCTTAAGAGAAAGCTATAAGTACTTTGTATTTTTATTTTTTAAGGTGTTAATTACTTGTTTGAGAAGGCATACAATTCGACAAAAAAACCACTATCAATTTATAAATAAATGTTAAATTATATATTTTTAGATTTGTAAAATTTAAATTACCTTATTTATACAAAACACATGTATATAATATAGAATTAAAACCTAAATCAATTTTAAAATAAATGTTATTGAATAGATGTGATAAAAATTATGAAAGCAATGTGAGAGAGAAAGAGAAATAACGATCTTAGTAAGTCTTGTCCTCTAGAGATCGCTCACTAAGTAAACAAGCTTGATTCATAACCACTTCTTTGCTTGATTTGGTAACTCATAGACAAAACAAAAGAGGGTTAATTTTTTAATGATCCATAAAACCGTAAAATATATGATCAACAATGACCATATCTTAGGAGTGGATTGTTGGTATATATCCTACAAATTTTGTGTAAATATGTGTTCATTTAAGACTGCACTAGGATGTTCAGGTTGACTACACAAAGTGTCTTATGATCAATAGAACACTAGTGATATGGAACATCTTTTGAGTTCATCATAAATTTAGGAATTTGATGTGTAGAGTACAAAACAACAAATCCTATTAACTAGAAAAATAGAGAGAAGAAATGAAATACAAAAGATAACTAAATTTTTTATGAGGGAAGCAACTATTTTGGTTTCCAATCATTTGAATGGTTATGCTATTACATTATATGTTTACATTAGTAGAGAATTTTAAGAGTTTTTATGTCTAATAAATCACATAGGAAAAATATATATGTGTAAATCCAAGAGTCATTTGTTCAAATTTAGAAAAGACAAAACTACTTCTAGGGACTCATTTGAATTTATTGACATTCAATCATATTGTTAAAATATTCTTTAGTAGAATACAACTATCTTTTACAGTACTTAGCCTTCACAATAGGTCCACACATCCATCTTCAATTTATGTTAGTCTTGAATAGTTCTCTCAGTGCTTGAACTCCTCTTGGATCATCAAACTCACATGAACTTTATGTATTCATGTTCTTTGACATTATTTATATGCAACTATAAATCATGTGTCCTAATTGAGTGCATGAAATTAATAATCTCCAAGACCATTTGTATTTCAATCTATACAACTCTTTGTTCAAATTTTCACACTAACACATAAAAACTTTGCAACCACATACAAAATATTCTATTAAATTATTTTAAGCAAAACCAAAACAAAGAGCATAACTAAATCCAAAATACCCATATTAACCTCCTCCAAGAAGTCATGAGTTCAATTAAAATAGATCCTAGATGATATTAAATATTAAAATAATAATTGATATAGAAAAATTCCTAGTATCTAATGTGTTAGAGTATTCATGCATTAGCTAATAATTAATTAATCTTTAATTAATTATTATGCTAATTCATTTCATGCACTTAATCTAAACTTAGGAGTGCTTTTTTTTTATGTTAACTAGAGCGAGCTTTTACTAGATCATTCAGTCTCATTTATGATGACACTTGTTATGATCTAATCCCTTTATCATTTAGGGTTTCTCTTATAAAGCACTCTCACTCATTGTATTATACCGCTTGAAGACTCTTGAGGTTCATTTTGTAAGTTTTTCTAGTTGATGATATAACAGATTATTGCTTACAACTCTCTTGTGTGGAATGTGTTTTTGTTTATTGTTTGATCTTGCATCTTGTGTTTTTTTTCATGAAGGATTGTGTCTTGAATTATAAAATTTAAAGCTCGGCCATCCTATGCAACATGGGGAAATCCTCAAGCCCATGGGTTGCCTAAGATGAGGATGAGCCTCCAGATTGTGGGCTGGTTCCCTTTGAAAAACCTCCTACAAATTACTGAAATTGATTTGGGAAAGGGGAAGAGATTGCTGAAATTTAAGGTAAACTAAACCTAAGAGGTGATGCACCAATGATAAAAAATCCTTATACCTATTGTTCTCACTCACAGTTCTCTCAAAAATAGCTTTATTCTATCCATAACTCAATATTTTGACCACGTTATACAAAAGTGTCTAAATGGGAGGTTATATCTCAGGTTTTTTTTGTTAGAAAATGGTGTGTTTTATCAACCACAAACTATAAAAACAGCTAACACAACCTATGATATGCATACATTGTTCATATTCTTGCATAAAATTTGTTGCAAATGAGACCTGACTTAAGGATTTAATGTTTAAATCACAAAAATCACCTCTCAAATCATTCACAATATCATTCATACAAGAAAATTTGAGAAGGCAAACTTTCTGATTTTTTATTGATAAAAGGAGCTTCTTTGCATGTACAATCTCTAAAAAATACATAAAAATAAACTAAGTGTTTCTACTCTACTAATCTCAAAAAAGTTACAATCTTTTCTTTTTGCATAAGGCAAAAGAAATCCAAGAGAGAACTGGCAAGAAAGGAAGAATAGAAGAAGTTTTATAGAAGGGAAGCATCTTTCCTGACTGAATGAAAAGATTGAAGATGAACTCCAACTCTTGAACTGGTGATAAAGTTCAACTAGAACTTGAACTAATTGTCTTATTTCCTTGAAATCTTCTCCACTTTTCATGATGAATTACCTTTGGGTCGTACATAAGATAAAAACCTACAAAAAGGCCTTATAATTGCTCTTAACTGATGGTTTGTAGGCTGAAAATTTGTCTTCGATTGATACTACACCCATCTGGGGTCTTGAACTCAACTAGAATTGTTGTAGTTGCCCCCAAATTCCTTCTTTTTAGGCCTCTAACTGCTCGTAACTCCAGCTTCACCCATGTAGGCTTCTAAAACAGGTCAAATTGATTATAAGTGCATGATAACTGAGCACAAACATGCCACTCTAAGTGGTAATGATCTTTTTAAACTCCATGCATGTCTATAGATGAGTGAGTTACTTGTAGATAACTTAGACCTTGAAGGGTGGCATAGGTTAACTCACAGGTTTTGCATGCCTTTATTTTATAATCTCCTTCATTTTCAATTATCATATGGTTTCCATCCTAAATTTCCATCAATGAAATGATCTCTTAAAGCTCTCACTTCATAAACTATGTACTTCCCTAGTCTCATAAAAGTGTTCTTTTTCAACCTTCATGATAGTCATAAGACTGCTCTTTATGACTGTCATGCTTGTCTTTATGAGAACTATCCCATTTTGAAGTACTTCCCTTTATGCACATAAACACTTTTTGACCATCCTCAAGTGTACAAAACTACCCTTAACAATCTTGTTGTCCTTTTGAAGAGAATATTATCATATTTTCATTTTAGATCTATGCACCTTGTTGAATACCCTTTGTAACTTCATCAATATTTTCTATATATCAACCTCTTAATCTGCTATAAAGGAAAACCACCCTTTTGAATGGACTAACCCTCTAAAATTTTAATCTTCTTGGTTCATAGGCATGATATTCATCTAATTTTGTAAGGGATTATCCTTCCTTGTTTCAAAGTGTATGTCTTCAAAAATCTCTCTCTTACCATTGTTCTTTGATCATTATTTTTGGATAACAGCATTTTATGTCTACCCCTTCCCCTTATTCATGATCACAAAACATAGACATAGACTATCCCTTTCCTTTTGATTTGTGTACCTTGAAAATTACCCATTTTATTAAACCTTGAATATGATTGTGTTTTAATTGATATGCTCTTTCATAAGATTGATGCATTCTCATAGACCATATTTGCTGCTCATACACTCATATTTCTGCTGTTAAACTCATATTTGCTGCTCATATTTTATACATTGTATTTACTGTACTTTATTGACTATATTTTCTGCACTTCTATTCATAAAGGGAGTTGCACTTTTATGTCATGGTTTGCTGCTCATTCTCATGTGATTGTGATTCAAACAAAAATCCTCTAAATTCTTACTTGGTTCTTCATTTGAACCTATCCTCAAGGAATGCCACTTAAGATTCATCATGTGGTTGTCCTTTGATATTCATGACATCTTAATATTCCCTTTGCAACCATGTTATGTATATCTTTGTCATCATTACTTGAGCTCTGTTCGTTTGAATCTTGCTACAAAATACCTAACTAGATTTTTATATGACTTCTATTTCATGGACTACCATAAAGGTTGTTTCTCACTTCCTTGGGATATTTCCTCTGATCGTGCATGATGTGGCTGCCTATCTCATTGTTTCTCTATCATTCACTCCAAACTCTACCCCTGACTGCTTGGTATGAAATTCTTGATCATACTCATGAAGTATGATCACCCCAAATTCATGAATCTTTTCCCTATCATGAATTTCCTCTTTTCAAATTCAAAACCCTTCACATTAGATTCCCTTTGAATGGAAAGTATGGTTCACATAGTCATAAATTCATTGGTTGTCAATGAAGATCACAATCATAATTCCATTAATATTATTGTCATAATCTCATTGTATAGTTATCCCATTATCCATACAGTTATGTGCTTCTTTACTTGACTGCCCATTCATATTTAGAAGTCCATATATTATATCTTGACTGTCACACTTTTGATGCCAAGGTTGTTGTCCTAGATTTGACTTCTGTTTGTATGTGATGCCTTACATGTGATCTATGTTCCTATCCTTCATATGGTTGTCCTTTGAAGTAGAGACTTCCCTTGGAGTGTGTTTGACAATACTTCTAGCTTTGCATTATCTTCACCAAGAGATCTATAACAGGCTGATAGTGTGTATGTTTCATAAAACCAAGCCTCTCTTCAGTGACCTTGAGCTCATGCTCCGATACATCTCCATTTACCTTGAGAACATGGGAATATCACTATCCCTCCACTTCATCATTAGTTTTTTTTTTTTACATTCCCTCTATTGTGTTTAATGACACTGCCTTCCATGTCAGCCCTTTGTTGAACTAAAGAAAAATGACTGTCTTTGCACATGTCACTATCCATGAACTGTATTGGCCTTGACTATCTCTTCAAACTAGCATGAATTCTTTTTTATGGCATTTGAGACTGTTTCCAAGCTTTCCCTTGTATGATGACTATTTTCTACTCTAATGGCGATGCCATATGCATTAAGAAGTGTATTTCCACCCATTGACTGAATTGTCACAGATATATCACTATTAAGGGCTTTAAGGAAATATAAGAATGCATGTTTGCCTGAAGGTCTTACCATTGTTGGAATTCTATCCCAATTTTTTTGGAAACAATAGTTAAAATTAAACATATGCTCATGTGGAGCTCTCTTGATGGTAGTTAGTTGCTCCACCAAAGATAAATGATCTGACTTGTCTTCAAATTTCTTGTGTAAACCTTTTCCCAGTTGGTCACATCTTGTGATTGAATTAACTACCAAACTCCTAAACCATTGCAAAGATTTTTCTTTCAGTGATACATTGAAGAGCCTGGTTGCTACATTCTCAGTTGTGATATTGTGAACTTGGCATAATGTAGCCACATCCCTGATATGCTCAATAGGGGTAGTATGATTTTCTCCTATGAAAGAAGGTAAGCTTCTAAGGGCTGCCATAGGAATATCATCATGTTGAGAAATATTTAATGGGCTACCCCCATTAAACAATGTGAAAGAAAACTATCTTGCCATTGGATTTTTTGACACTCGTATATTTGGTACTGGAACTCTTAGAATAGGAATTTCAGGCCTATGATTTGGAGGTGTAGAACGTGATCTAGTTGGTGGGCTAAGACTCCTTCTTGCTACCCTCCTTTTTATTCTTGGTGGTGATAGCTGCAAATACTCAAAGGGAGAAGAACTTCCTCTTTTTTGCACTCTTCTCATGTGTTGATTGCACTATATCTACTTCAAAGTCAAATGATTAGAGTCGCCAGGTATATGTTTGTAACCTCAAAAAGTTTAAAAACATTGCTGCATATACCAGGATAATAGTGAAAACTTTGTATTTCTTGACTGAAACGAGTTTCAATGTCCCATCAGGCATGCAAAAAACTGTTGTCATGAAGGATTGTGCCTTGAATGCTAAGAATTAAAGCTTGGTAATCTTGTGCAACTTGGGAACATCCTCAGGCCTGTGGGTTTCCTAAGATGAGGATGAACCTACAGATTGTGGGTTGGTTCCATTTGAAAACCTCCTACAAACTATTGAAACTAATTTGGAAAAGGGGAAGAGATTGCTTTGAAAATTAAATTTACTACTACTAGGAGGTGATGCACCAATTTTCTAAACTCTACTAGCTACTTTAAACTCACAATTAGATTCAAACAAAGAGGTTTGTTTGCTCATAACCCAAAAAAATCATGAAATACATAAATGTTTTATGAGAAGGTTTGTGCTCAGTCTTTGTTTGAAGGAAAACAAGTTTCACAACCCCAACTACTGGAACATTCTAACACAACTCATAACCTATATTTAACAGTTCTTTCTTTCTTCTTGCATACACTGCAAAGCACAAAGCATTACAACTCAAATTTTTAAAGTATTTTTAGTATTTAGAAGCATTTTCAGTTGTAACAACAAATATTCCTTTCAAGTTCAATAAAAGCATTAGTTCTTTCTCAAAAATCTTCTATTTTAAGCATGGAAAATGAATGATTTGATGCATTTATTGTGTTTTCCTTTATAAACCCTTTAAATTTTTCTTGTTTATGCACTGTGCAAGCATAAGAATACATGATAAATAAAGGTTATTAGTTGTGTTAGAATTTTCCAGTAGTTGGGGTTGTAAAGTTGTTTTCCTTCAAACAAAGACTAAACACAAACCTTCTCATAAAACATTTATGTATTTCATGAATAGTTTTGAGTTATGAGAAAAAACCTCTTTGTTTAAATCTGATTGTGAGTTTAGAGCATCCAGTAGAGTTTAAAAAATTGGTGCATCACCTCCTAGTAGCAATAAATTTGATTTCCAAAGAAATCTCTTCCCCTTTTCCAAATCAGTTTCAATAGTTTGTAGGAGGTTTTCAAAGGGAAACAACCCATAATCTGGAGGTTCATCCTCATCTTAGGCAACCCACAGGCATGAGGATGTTCCCATGTTGAACAAGATTTCCAAGCTTTAACACTTAGCGTTCAGGGCACAATCCTTCATGACAATAGTGTTATTCTAAATTCTAAAATAATGTAGCCTACATATCCTTTGAATAATATGTGTTTCAAATTCAAAGATCTAGAGGAGAAATCATAGTTGGGTAGGAAATTGCTAAATTCGTGCTAAGATTAGTGTACATACGTCCACAAGCACCTCCATAAGCCAAAGAGGCCATATTATTTTGAGGTTCCTTTCAAATAGTATACATACCTTGGTCATGCTTCCATATTTCACATAGATGTCTATTGTGATAGGCTCTAAAAGTGTAAATGCACACTTTAAACCTTGAAATTTTGAAGAGTATACATATGAACATTTAATACTAGAGATGTGGGTGTGGAGGAACTTGTGCAAGCTGTATGAAAATTAGAGTAAGAGCTCCACAAAAGATTGTAGTTGGGATTTTGAAGCATGGAGGAAAGCTTACAATTTATATGTTTTACAATATTTGGAAATTACAAATGGGAGTTAGTGGGTAGCAAAGACATGTAGTTCAACTTGTAGGGTAAGGGTAGGCTTACAATTTACATTTTTTTAAACATATTTACAAATTAAAAATGGGAATTGAAAGCCCATGAAGGTATCTAGCTGGATTCATGGGATGCAAAGGAAGGATTGTAATTTATAAGTTTTGTAATATTTACAAAATAAACTTACAACTCTGAAGTAGTGTACATTGATGGGGATGCTAAATACATGAGTATGAAAACATTTTTCTAGTATTATAATATGTAAAGTTGCTAAAAAATTCCACCACTATAAACCCTTATGGGGTATATGATTATGATGTAATTTAAATATTAAATTATTTCTCAAGAAGTCTTATATCCCATGTCATGAATTAAGAAAAGTATTTAATGTAGGGTTGCATATTTTAGAGACAACTAGGAAATTTGCATGTTTTGTGAAAGTGCAAAGGAAATCCACAAGTCTAAAATTATAGTAGTATTATGGGGTGATTGAGTGTGGATGCAAGTTTGTAACTTTCATGAAAATTGTGAAGATATAAATGAACTCTATGGACTTATGGGGTTGAAAAGAAAGTTTGCATATCTTTTAAATATGCAAATGAACTCCACCACTCCACAAGGGTGAAAACCTTCTTTTTTTAAAAAAAATTTCTTTGAGTTGGAAATCAAAAATTCCTTTTGATCACCTATGAACTTGAGTATAAGGAGAAGGATGGTGTGAAGAGGAGACATAAGGGATATGAAGTGAAAAAAAGGAGAGATTTATATAGGTTACTCATAATAAGCTAAGCTAAAGATGAAGAAATTTGGACCCATTAGGATCATAAGCAAGTTTGGTTATAGTAATGCATATGAAGTAGAGTTTCTCAATATTTGGTATATAATTAGTGTTTAACATATCAAAATTTGACTGAGTACCATGATGGAGAGTTAGAAGAAGAAAGTGTAGAGTTAAATTAGTAGTAGATGTTTGAACAAGAAGCTAAAGAGATTAATGAAGAAATATTGGACAAACAACTTCAAAAGAGTATAGGGAGAAATAAGTACGAAGAATACTCAGTGAAATAAAAATAAAGGTATTATGAAGACTCAAAATGGATTTCCATAGATGAGGTGAACTATTATAGTTTTACTTTAGCTATTAGAAAGTGAAAGACTCTTTTTACCTACACAAGATGTCTAATGTGAGACCATCCAAGGTGTAATAGCAATATTACATCAACCAAAAATATTTTCTTTTATTTTTTTGTTGTATAGGTAAATAGGGAGTGTCACCATAGTTCTACTCTTATTTTAGAGGTTAATTATTTTAGTAGTCATTATTTATAGCACACTAACAATTTTGAACATATAGTTCTAGTCAATATTATTATTTTGCATCAACAAAACTCAATCACAATGACTTGAAGTGATATTAGAGCTTCAAGAAAGATTATTCTACTATACCACACCATTATTATGTTATTTATCATTGGCTAAGACAAAGTGACTTATCAATTCACTTAATGAAGGCCTAGATCATTGATGAACGATAAATGTGAATCACACTAATTGGAAACATCATACATAAGATTAATTGTCCTATCCAAGTTCATGGTTGAGGTTTTACATAATTGTAATATATATATCTTGCTACACACACCTCAATAGAGATCATATACATGTTTAAAAAATATATAGATCTTCTAACATTGATTACTATTTTTAACTATACTAGAATCATTCATTGTATTAAGATTCAATTGTCTTAACTCTTGCCTTGTCTCTTGGTCTTGTAGTATTTCTTTGGTTTAGAGCATATTTTTAGACCTAGTTGATAAGTGATTTTAAAGGAGGGGATTTGCTACCCTCAAGATGATGGGGTCCTAAGGAGAAAATAGCCCTCAATTTTCTTAGGGATCAAAGCTCAGGTGACAAGATAAATAGTGAAGAATATTTGCACAACTTAGTCAAATAAACACTAAAATACTAATGACAAGAATAATAAGATAACTTAATTACATGAAAAAATGACATAATTAAAACCTCTAATATATAGAAATAGAAAGTGAATAAGCTATATATTTTACCCTCAAGAGGATTGGCTATCAACCACATACGAAAAACATGCCATAGGGATGTTTTTGCCTTGTGCTATCATCTTTGATGAAACAAAAGGTTAGAGCCTAAAATCCAAGAAGTCTAGCTTGTAAAACCTATACATCTGCACACAAATAGAACAAGAAAAAATTTGGGGGTTGTTTAAGGCTTGCCTTAGTCGAACCCTCATTTTGGTGTGTCCACCTCCACATAAAAAAAACCTCACAACTGAGGAGAACCCCTATCACAAATGTAAAATATGTGTGATAAAAATAAACCCCACAACGGGGGAGAACCCATATCACGAATAAAATAGACAAGATCAAATAGATGAGATAAGATAACAAGAGAGAATTACCAACAACCTATGGATCCTCTCTTGGATTGATAGACGTGATGTATTAGTATGCAAGATAATCCTTAATTGTTTCTTGAGAGAGAAATCCAACAAACTTCACTATGAGAGTGAGAGAGAAAGAATAATTGAGAAAGATAACAAGAAGATGTGAAAATGAGAGTGAAAATGGATTTTTGTGAGGTTGCATGGGTGGGAGGAGTTGTTATACATGCTTCCTTGATGCTGTGATGCATTTCATAATTAATGGACATAAAATATTCACATTTGAATCTTGGAAAGTTTTGGGATGCTACCGTGTTACATAAACATCTACATGTCGCACAAGTTTCCTACTCAAACTTTACACAAGTAAGGTATTTAGGTTGCTAGTGCTTCATCGTTGTTGCCCATGGAGTCAAAATCATGAAATTTTGAATTATGTGTTTTTGTCATAAATGCAGGGGCCTAAATGCGTAAGTGTGAAATCACTATAGGGTACAATATTATGACACTACATTTCTCTCCCACTTTATTCAGCTAAATTTTTAGGAAAAATCAGCTACACTAAACTAGCCAAGATGACATATATGCTAATTTTGATATTTGACGATTTTGCAATAAAAGGATAATATAGAGGTCATAAAGGTCAAGTAGGTGGATATTGATGATGCCCCCAATGTTTGGGGTCAGCAAGAAACTATAAAATTTGATATGAAATTTGGTCCTACAAAACTCAAAAACAGGTTAGTTTCAAAATTGAAAGAAACTACTATGACGAGAAGAATGCTTAAGAATTTTTTTGATGAATTGAAAGAAAAATATGATGAAGAATTGAGTATATTCCCCCTCCTATTTTTACCCCAAGCCAAGAGGGTGGAAATAAGAAGGTGAAGAAGGGAAATTTTGACATGAAAAATGGGCAAAAATCAGCCTATATACACCTGGTGTGGGCCCCATGTAAGGTCATTTTCATTATTCACTATGAGGATTTTGTTGACTTTTATATAGAGTTTGAAACAAAATGCCTCATAAACAAGACTTTCAACTTCTGAGGATCGAGCAATTATGGATCGACGTGGAGAGGGGTGATCCACTAGATGAGGTATGAGAAAAATTTCCCCTTAGCCTTTCGTTTTTGCATGTTTTGTAGCATTAGAAAAATTGGGAGTAGTGCAGGTGTCCAACCATCATGCCGATGTTCTGTAGTCACTCTGGCATCTAGTTGGTGTGTCTAGGTACAAAATCCATGCTGGAATCTACACTGTGCACTATCATCAACTAATTAGGCCTGAGACGTCAACACATTATGTAAACATCTATGCAACGCGCTATAGTCTCAGAGACAGAGATAAAATTTTAGATGTAGAGTAGAGATGAATTTTCCCCTACTTGGAATTTGTATGGATTTACAGGAGCTACCCAATATTTGTGAGCATGATGCAGGTTCTATGCTAGCACTACTATAGAGTCAGATCAACCATATCACACTCGATGATCATGCTTTTTTTGCAGCGGGTCAGGCTATGGTGGGTATATACCATGCTCAAGATCCACTTCCATGTTCCTATGTTGATGGTTCTAATAAAGAGGTGGGAAACACCTAATAATTTCATCTCCTAATAAGAGAGATGATTGTTACACTTGAGGATGTCTATCACATCCTTTGAATTCACATCTGAGGAGAGCAGGTGGCCTATGAGGAGGGGCATTTAGCTTGGATGCATAGGCAGAGCAATAGTACTACATTGGCTACGTGATTATGGAGGACACCATTGAACACATTTACATGTGATGATTGGAGCAAGGTCGCATGGAAGTGCCACTACTATGCCATGTGATGATCATGGAGGTGACACTATATGTTGCTATTCATGGACGAGGCTCTCACCTTCATGGGGCCCTCGTCTAGTGTATTCACATGATAGAGGAGCAGATGACTATCTACACCTGGGGTTAGAGAATGCTTGCTCATCTATACCACAACCTTAGGTTATATCTACATTATGAGTATTATAGTATCACTGCCTGCATGCTTCTACAAGTGTGGGAATTGGAGCATATCACATGCACACAACTGATTGGATATCCTCAAGGCTTAGCTCAGGGTGACCCTCAAGTTCTCACATAACCACTGTTGTGTGATTGGTGGCTTGACAACTTGATTTTTTGAAGACATAGTTTTGATAGCTTGAGGAGTGGTGAAATACACTAGTGACCATATAGATGGATGGACATCTGGCCATCAAACATGAGGCATCTATAGAGGATGTAATGAGACTAACTCTTGGTCGATCGATCAAACCATATTAAATATTATACCATACTACTGGCATTGAGTTGCATGATAATTTGACCAAGTATAGGCTATACCACTAGCCATGCTGATGAATATACGATCACATTACAACACAAAAAAAGAAGGGGACCATCCTCATCCCACTATCATCGACTCACAGTCAGTGGAAATGATGGAAAGGACGAGGAACTTTAGGAGGCCCTAGTGACCAATGATGTCAATGTATCGGTTGGTTTTTCCAACTGGTTTTAGATAGCAAGTCTTACCCTAATTTTCTCAATAGGTGCCCTTGTGGGAAACATTGGTGCTTAAGGGTTTGAGGGCGAGGAGACCAAGAGTGATAGAGAGGAGGATGAGGTGGTGGGCAGAGTGAAGGAGTGAGTAAGGTGGTGGTGGTGTATATAATCTCTAGTGCACATTCCTGCAATATTGGTCAGACCACTCGACATCCATTCGGTCATACCATCTTATGCAATGGTAACAGGGCCGAGGATCATCTCTAGAAATGGTGCTCCATCCCCAGATCCACATTGGCAGACTGGGGACCTAAGTATGTATTTGATTTGGTATATGTTTTTTCATTACATGCTCTCATATATATATACTTTGACAATATGATGCTGATATGGTTCACTTTCTTTGTGGTTGTAGTGTTCACATAGGATTGCCTCAAATTCTTTGGTTGATGTATTGAAGTGGTAGTCCCAGCCATCCAAGTCTGGGGGCAGGTCCTCGATGCCTATAGGCATCCCATAGCAAGGAATCATACCCAAATATCTGTTTTTGTAGTGCATTTGATGATGGCCTACAAGGAGACTTGGGTGGAGGTGGTCTAGTGCATTGTCAATCTTTCAGCGATGATTGGGCAATGGGATTAGAGGGGTGAAAATATCCTCTTTGTACTCATTGAGAGAGACCAAGTTGTGACATGAGCTGAGAGTGTTGAGTAGGCACATGATGCTCTACAAAGCTAGATCAATGACCTCAAAAGGTAGTTGGAGGTTGTGAGGATAAAACACACTAATCTCCATAATCCTCAGGTGTAGTAGTTGAGATATGAGCTACAAGAGGCTCAAAAGCGAGAGGCTACATTGATGGAGCATGCCACCACTCTCTAGGAGTAGATGGGGGAGCTATGGGGAGAGATTCAAGGATCAAGCAATCATGGGGCAGATTTGTATCACAGTCACATTGATATCATTCCCATGCATCCATCCACTAGCCACCTTTTCTAGTGCCAATGCCAGAGGGCTATGAGAGTCAAGCACCTGATGACTAGACACATTATTCTTATTGTATTATATCATCATTCTATATCATTTTTGGATGTATAGATTCATATGCATACATAAACCACATTTTGTCATAGTAGCGTAATATTGTTTTGATATATATATATATATATATATGATATGATATGATATTTTGGATCAATATCATGTTTTTTTATGTGTTTGCTTCCTTTTCATGTATGATTATGCTATGGATGTATGTTTAGAATATATTCTATCATGATCTAATTAAACACACATTGAATGTATGGTGATCTAATCGATGTTTAATGATATAGATAAAATCAATGATGTAGAATGCATGGATAAAATAATTAATCAAACATAATGCATAGATACATTGCATAAAAAATAAAACACATGTGTATATAGTTCCTAATTAGAGAAATTAACTACATACACAAGTTCACATCATAACACAAATTAAAAAGATACTATGTTAATGAAGAATTGCCATAGCATAATGGATTGCAATCCTTGAAGAGGGAAAAGCATCATGCCCATGCCACATAGACCTTATACATAGTATCTATGAAGATGCATTGTATTGAATGATTATTTTAGAGGAGTAATATCCATAGATGACAATCCATATACACTAGAACAATACACAAAGGTGATTATGTAAGGACCTAACCAATTAGGGATAAATTTTTCCTTTTGATCATGTGACACATTTACATTTCTTCGGTTCTCATAGAGAATGAGATCACCCACCTTGAAGGTATAAGATACCACTTTGATTATAATGTTTAGAAATATATTTTCAATAAGCCTAAAGATGATTGAGCACCTATAATTATTGCTGATCAAGCAACTCAAGTTGATTTAGATGTTCAACACGGTAAGTGTCGTCATCAATTAACCCTTTAAGGGAGACTTGCAGAGATAAAATTTCCAATTCTAAAGGCATACTAGCCTCAGTGCCATACACAAGGTTGTATGGGATTATACGAGTAGCTATATGAACACTCATGCAATAGGCCCATAATGCATAAGTCAGTTGAACGTACCAGTCTTTACCATGTTTATTCATTGTTTTTCGAAGAATTAGCTAAAGTGTTTTATTAGACGCTTTTGCTTGGAAATTAGATTGAGGATAGTAAGGTGTAGAAAACTAATGATGAATGCAACTTTTATAATAATTTCTTTACCTCTTCGTTCTTAAATGAAGTACCATTTTTAGAAACAAGGGTAAAAGGCAATCCAAAGTGAGCAATGATATTATGTAGAAGAAAGGTACAAATTGCTTTAGCATTAGTGGATTAGAGTGGAATAGCTTCAACCCATTTCATAAAGTAATAAGTAGCTATGATGATGAAGGTATTTCCCTTAGAAGAAGGAGGTAATATTTTCTCAATAATATCCAACCCCCATTTTGTAAATGGCCAAGGAGAGGTCTGATTATGAAGCTCTTGTACGAGAGCTCAAATAAGATTACTATGTTGTTGGAATTGATGATATTTTGTGACAAAGGCAAAGGAGTCTTGCTCCATTGTTTTCCAATAATGTCCCATAGGAATTAGTTTATGCACTAAGGATTTACCACCAAAATTTCCACCCCTAGAGCCCAAATGAGCTTCTTGAAGGGCAAGGGGTATTTCAGTCTTAGTAAGACATCAAAGAAGAAGACCATTGTAATATTTATTGTAAAGAATATTAGATAAAATAATGTATCGAGATAAAAGATTTCATATCCAAATACAAGTATTCTTAGTTGCATTATTTGGAAAGTTTCCAATCTTCAGATAATTATAGATGTGAGAATACCATTCCCCTAAGTTTAGGTGGGCACACATGAGACTATCAGGTTGTAGGTTGATTTGTTGCAACGAGAGAGTGGAGAATCTGCACCACAAATTAGTACTCATCTCTACCATTTTTTGAGGGTACAAGGGAAGTTGTGCTTACCATGGCATCTACATGATGATTCTATCTCCTAGGAACACTATCTGTGGTGAAAGAAGAGAATCAATCAAGCAAGGATAAAGCCAAATCCTGATACTGAGATAGCTTGCTTTTATTAGCTTGATACAATCTTGTGATTTGATTTATAATGAACTTATAATCACCATAAATGAAGATATGTTTAATATTCAATGCTATCACGACATGTAAGCCAACAAGGGATTTATACTCAACAATGTTATTCGTACAATGGAGTTATAATAAAAAAGATAGAGGAATTGACTTCCCCTTGAGTGAGATTAATACTACACTTGCCATAGAGCTGATTTGACATCTCGATCCATCAAAATAAATTTCCCACACAGATTCATGATCCAATGAATGTAGATTTTCATTCGAGAATAAGTCTAAGTTAGGAAAGGAATGCGATGAGGGATCTTCTATCAATTGATCAATAATATCTTGTCCTTTTATTTCTTTTTGCGTTATGAACTTGATATCGAACTTAGAGAGAAACATCACCCATTTTACTAACCTTCTAGAAAGATCAATTCTAGTAAATAGGTGTTTAAGAATATCAAATTTCACAATCACATGTGTCTCTGCATGGAGATAATATTGTAACTTTTACATTGCAAAGATGAGAGTGAGACATTGTTTCTTCATAACAGAGTATCGAGTTTCATAATCAAACAAAATATGACTAATGTAGTAGATAACCCTTTCTTTACCATCATCCTCATGTTGAGCTAACAAAACTGCTAAAGCATGAGGTGATGCAGAAATATAAAGTAAAAAGGGTCTATTTTGCATAGGTGGCATCAAGATGGGAGGATTAGAAAAATAACTCTTGATAGATTCAAAAGCCTTGTCATATTCATCATCCCATATAAAATGGACATCTTTCTTCAAAAAATGCATGAATGGAAGGGTACAATCAAACAATTGGGATATGAACCTATAGATAGCTTGAATCTTCCCTTTCAAACTACATAATTGAGACATGTTCTTAGGTGGATGCATTTTAAAAATTGTGTCAATCTTATTCATGTTGACTTAAATTCGACAATGGAGACTATAAATCCTAAAATATTTTTGGTATCCATGCCAAAGATGCACTTAAGAGGATTTAGTCTCATCTTATAGAGTCAAATCCTTTCAAAGATAAGACAAAGATTCTCGATGTGATCTTGATGAGTTGTAGACTTAGCCAAGATGTCATTGACACAATCTTCTAGGATCTTGTGAATGAAGTTGTGAAAGATAAGAGTAATTTCCTGTTGGTAAGTTGATCCAACATTCTTTAATTGAAATGACATGACTACCTAATAGAAGGTAATCCAAAAGGTTATCTTATACTGATATTTTGAGTTAATGCAGATCTGATTATAGCTCGAGAAGTCATCCATGAAGGATAATAAGGTATGGCCTATAGTCGAGTCCACAATCATATCGATAATGTTTAATGAAAATAATCCTTTAGAGAAGCCATATTAAGATCACAAAAATCTATACAAATCTGAATATGGCCATCAGGTTTACTAATGGTGACTATATTCGAAATCCAATGTGAATATTCAATAGGATGGATAAAACCAACATTTTAAGGCTTTTCTGTCTTAGTCTTAACTAATAGAGCAACCTTGGGATTCATTTTATGGATCTTTTGTTTGGTGGGCTTGGCATCGGGACATGGAACAATATTATGAACTACCATAGATTTATCAATACTAGGCATGTCCTCATATGACCAAGCAAAGATATCAGGGTGAGAATGCAATAATTCAACATGTTGTTTAGATTAGTTGTAGAGAGACATTTATCAATCTTAATCACTTTCTCAAAATATTTAGGATCCATGAGGACATCAAATGTATCCCCTTTGAGGAGAGTACTATGGTATTTAGGATGAGGCATTTAAACACTACCATCCATATTAGATAGAGTATCCTTCACATCAGATCTCATAATGGATCCTCCAAAATGCGCCTATCTATTCAATAATTATGGGAATTATTTATAGTGATAAGAAGGTAAGTTAGAATATACACCAAAGAAGTCTTCCAAAGCTTGATTTGAGGAGAAAATGTCTAGAGCAGCTTCCTTAAAGTCTACTTAAATTTCAATATATTTAGGATGAACTAAGTTAAGAGAGTGAGATTCATTGGAGACCATGTTAGCATTCAACCATGGTTTCACCTTGGTGGTTGTGGGGAAGTATCCAAGTCCAACTTTAGAGTTGCATGGATCAGTCTCTAAGGGGACGTTAATACCTTGTTCATCACACCCACAACCTTTACCTCCATAACCAAATTTAGATAATATATTGAACCCCGGTTTGTAATGTGATTAACATTCTTGAGGGGGAGGAGGATTGGTGTAAAGAGTGTACTCCATACTATAAGTATCACCTCTCTTTATATATGCATAATCATCCTTCTTAGCGGAAGTGAATGAAATTTTTGGAATATCTAGGTGGATAGGATCTACTTTGTACTCCTTGATATAGGATTTGGTAAAGTTCAAGGATCCCCAATCATCACCAAGACATGCATTCATTTCAATAGAAGAAGTAGGAGTAGACTTAAGACTCTTCGCTTTGGGAGGATCTTACTTAGGGAAATCCATCTCAAGAGTATCATTTGTGATAGGTACTACTGGAGTAGATGTCAATGCATATAAATATAATGAAGGGATAAGATTTTTGAGAGTAACTGCTACCAAAGCTTGACTAGTAGTTTCCATTTCACATAAGTGTATAACATCAAGGTCAAAATTGATTGTGATCACCTCATTATTAGCAAGAAAAATCATAGAATGATGTAAGGTAGAGGTAACTTCTCCCAAAGCGTGAATCCATGGTATTCCTAAGAGAATATTATATCGTAATGGTTCTGGCATAACATATACCAGGGTGGGTACGATAATGGTTCCTAACCTTAGAGGAAATATTTATGTGCCTAAGGCTTATCGACCGACATTATTGAATCCATGTATATACAAATAAGAAACATCAAGGGAGGTTGAATCAACTCTAATTTCAGGAAACAAGTCAATGCTACATACGTTGAGTGTCAAACTAGTATCAACGAGAGCATGTCTAATGCTAATATTATTAATATAAACTATTATCATCAAATGATCCGCTTGCTTCTGTACATCTGGAGGTGGGAGATCATGTCGATGGAATGCAATATTTGATGAATCCACATGAAGAAGGAAAGAGGATATTTTACAAGGCTTCTTAAAGAATACCTTGGTAAACCAAAGCAATCTAAAGAGAATCCCAAAGTGAGATCTTGGTGGGAGTAATGCAAAGTTTGTTAACAAGATAATACTCACTTGGTAGCTTAGCTATAGGTTTAGGTTCGTGAGGAATAATTTGTTGAGAAGGTGGTAAAGAATTAGGTTGATGAAGATTTTGTTGGTTCATTCTAGTATTATAGGTATGGGTTACTACTCTATAAGAGGGAGCCTTAGATTGTATGAATACTATGTAAAGGTCTGGTGTGTCACTTTTGACAAGAACCCCATGAAAAGAATGAATTCTTTTAGGAGATGGGATAGGCCGTCACATAAATGGCTTGTCTCTTAGGCCTTTGAGGGTTGACAGGGACTATGACCACATTTATATACTCTTGGACTTGCAAAGAAGATTTTTATGAAGTTTGTTTATCATATTTTGAGTAGAAGGAGATGCCTCTAAGAAATCATCTAGGGAATCATCCAATATATCAAAATATTGTTTAGAAAAAGTACTATGAAAATCATTGAAATTTTGAAGAAATAGATTCAACATGATTTCATTCATGTTAGGTTCACTAAAATGTAAAGGCATTCACTACCCTCAAGATGACGAGGTCATAAAGAGAAAATAACCCTAAATTACCTTAGGGATAAAATCTCAAGTGACGAGATAAAGAATGAAGAATATTTGTACAATTTAATTAAATAAACACTAAACTACTAATGATATGAATAATAAAATCACTTAATTGTAAGAACAAAAAATAAAATTAAAACCTCTAATATACAAAAATAGAAATGTATAAACTATAAATTTTAGCCTTAAGAGGATTAGCTCTCAACCATAGATGACAATATGTCACGGGGACGTCTATGGACCACACTGTCATCTCTGATGAAACAAAAGGTAAGAACCTAAAATATGAGAAGTCCAGCCTATCAAACCTATATATTTTTAGACAAATATAATAAGAATAATGTTGAGGGCTATTTTGGGGCTTGCCTCAGTCAAACCCCCGTTTTGGTGTTTTCACCTCCACAGACAACCAAATAGGATCAAGATAGATAAAAATGTATACAGTAGATATTTAATAGAAACAAACCCCACAAAGGAGGATAACCCCTATCATGAATGTAAAAGGCATGTGACAGAAAAAAAACCCTGCAAAGGGGGAGAACACCTATCACAAATAAAATAGACAAGATAAAATATATGAGATAAGATAACAAGAGAGAATTACCAACATCTCATGGCTCCTCCCTTGGATTGATAGATGTGATGTAGTAGCATGCAAGATAATACTTAATTGTTGCTTGAGAGAGAAATCCAATAGAGCTTCACTATGAGAGTGAGAGACCAAGAAGAAGTAAGAAAGATAACAAGATGTAAAAATGAGAGTGAAAATGGAGTTTTGTGAGGTTGCATGGGTAGGAGGAGCCATTACACATGCTTCCTTATTGCTATAATGCATGTCATAGGAAAGGGACACAAAATATTCTCTTTTGAATCTCAAAATGTTTGGGGATGCTAGCATGTAGATGTTTATGCATCGTGCAAGTGCCCTCAAAACTTTGCACAAGTAAGGTATTTAGACTACTAGTGCTTCATTGTTGTTGCCCATAGAGTCAAAATCATGAAATTCTGACTTATGAGTTTTTGTCATAAATGCGACGAGCCTAAATGTGTAAGTGTGAAATTTCCATAGGGAGAAATTTTACGACACTATAGTGATTAAAGGATAATATACATTTAGTTTCTGAGAAGTGTTGTGATTGTGACTGTATGTTGATATTATTTGACTTATTTAGTTTCACTAGTTACATTAGTATGTTGATTTTATGAGTTCATATTATGAGGTAATTTTATGATTATAAGTGATTTTATTTAAATATTAATTGTCACAATATGTTTTTGATTGATTAAGTAGGGAAAGGGCCCTGATCCCTAACAAAAGTAGTACATCAGTCCAACAAACAAACACGACAAAACCAAAAAAACTGAGGAAGTAGAATAGGAAGAGAACCACTACCCCAAAACCCAACCAACCAAAAACCAAATTACCCTATACCAACCACACCAAACATTATATATTTATCAAGTGTCCAATAATCATATAACCAGTCCATAATATCAACCATCCAAAAAAAAAGGCTATATAAGCATAACCTATAATGAGTGCTTAGTAAGTTACTACAGTTCCAAAAATAAATTAGCTTAAGATAGTCCTAGCACATAAGGTTGTTACCATATAAATAACACTTAACATAACAAAAAGAAATCATCACAACAAGCAAAGAAAGAAAGAAATTAAAGAGCCAAGGACTAAGTGTGAATGCTTGGTCTAGACCTGCTCCAATATGATCAAACAAATCAATGTTAGTCAATAAACAAATCTATAAAAAAAACATTCCCCATGCAATTCATTCAAATACAATGAACAAGGAAACAAGATAGAAAATCAAATGAAATCTACTAAATATTGTTCAAAACATTCAAACCAACATCCCATGGGGGAATTGGTGCTTCTTTGATGTGGAAAGAAGCCCTTTCCCAATTCCTTGCAAACCCTTGATGAACTTGATGATGATTGTGTGCTCCTTGATAAAATTTGTTAATAACCTAGCTAAGATTGATGAAAACTATGAAAACTTGGATGAAAATGGTGGATGAACTTGCTCAAATTTGTAGATAGTAATCTTGCATAAAGTTGTGGATACAAAATCAATAGAAAATCTCGCCTTTTATAGGAAAGAAGGATGGAGGAATGAGAAACATGAAGGATGCAGGATTAAATATGAACCAATAACAATGTGCCACTTGTCAACATTCTACTGAAGAGAGGTGGAGCACATTTTGATCAATGTGCAAATAAATGCAATTAGGTGGAAATTTGAATTTCAAAAGATGGCTTGTGGAGGAAGAGTTGAAAGATGAGTTAATGCCACTTGGCTCCAAAAAAAAGACATGTAATAGCTATAAATTCCATGTTGGAGGAAAAGTCCTTTTGGGAGGGAGATTTCAAATTGAGGGAATATTCCAAAGAGATGCCATATTTGAATGGAATTAGAAGAATTAATAAATCAAATAAATTGATTTATATGTGCAAGTTGCAAAAGCTAGAGAAAAGAGGATTAGTGTTAGGAGTTAATCAAGATTTAATTAACTTAGATGGAAGTTAGTTTGATTTGAAATTTGATTTAGATATTTAGATTTATTTAAATCAAAATGAGAGGAATTTGAGATATTAGATTTAATTAAATAAAATTTGATTTATTCAATTAAAAGAGATGACATTAGAATTTAAATCAAATAAAGGTTAATTTATTCAATTTAAAGGAGATGAATTTATTAAATAAAATGACTTATTTAAAAAGAGGACCGTTAGGATTTAATTAAATAAAATTAATTTATATAATCAAAGAGGAATATGAGGATTAATTAAATAAAATGATTTATTTAATTAAAAGAAGATGACGATTTAATCAAATAAAGTCGATTTATTTAATTAAAAGAGGAAACTTGATAAATTAATTAAATAAGGATTATTAAATTAATTGGTTAGTAAAGAAGTGATTTAGGAAGAAATGATGTTAGTGAATTAGGATCGAGTGTATGATATCAATCAGGATATGTCGAGTGTCTACACTAAGCACCCTCAATTAGGATCCATGCCTTCATCAAGTCCTCAATAGTATCTTTCATGCTATTTTTGACCTCCATATTTCCTGATAGATCGACTTCATCCTTATATTCCTTCTTCCTTTGATGTTTCTTGATTTTTCCTTGTCCCAAGATGGTCGCCATAAAATATTTTTTCATAACCACATCCACAACCCTGCACATGTTCCACACAACATACTCAAGAGCTTGAAACCTGCTAGAATTGTCCTCATTCTGTATCATCTTCTCCAAGATCGCCAATCTTTCCTGAAGCCTTTGTACTCTGGTTAATTCTAGGACTGCTTGATAATCCTTCAAGCTGTTTGGCTCCATTATGGCAGTTCCTTTATCCTCATTCAATTCAATTTCCTCCTCAACATCCCGCACCTCGTCTTGCTGGTTGATACCCTCCTCCTCTTCCCGAATCAATTCATCCACCTCCTTTGATATCAACTCCTCTTCCTCTAGAGAGTCAGCACCACCGAGACTATCCAACACTCACTCATCAGAGCAGGAATATTTTTCCTCCCCAACATCCTTCTTCCCCTTTTTATCCTCTTCTAAACTCTTATCGTCCAAACTTTTGGATTTTTTAATGTTGTCTGACCCCTTGGATGCATCCAAAGCAAGGCGAGTGGATCTAGGACCTAGCAGGGTTGTAGAATTGTATTTAGGGTTTTTTTCATTGTCATTCGATATGGTTATTGTCTTAGGGTCAACACCCAACTCACGGATCAAATATTTGACATAGACAAATTTGATGATGTATAGATAGTCATCGGCCACGGGTAGCCTCATGTATATTTTGAGATATCACACAAATTTGGATAGAAATGGTATTAAAGATGAAGAATAAGATGGATGGATTAACCCTTGATTCCTAAAATATGCAAGAGTCCAACAAGTCTATGAAGCATTAAGACTTTATTAGATATGGTGATGAATGATGATGATTTTCTTCTCAAGGATTGGGACATGAAAGGGAAAAATTTCCTTATGTTTGATAAAATAGATAGATATGATTCATCAAGATATAGATAACTGGGATGGCGGGTATCTAGTGCGATGGAATTTGACTCGACAAACATATAGGAGTATTCTTGTTCACACCTGGCATACAAAAACCTCACTAGGATGTACTTCTGATTTTTCAAACATCTCAGACCAAAACACAAAAAGGCATAACGTTCCAATGTAATAGTCAACAAGCTATTCGAAACACCCTCCATACATACCTAACAAAGCAATTATTTGCCAAAGTTATATTAGAAGAATGCCCAACAAGCACAACAAATGAAAGATAATGATCACCACCCCATTCCTTTCTCTCTAAATCATTTTGATTAGACATCATCGAGAGGTCATTGGAATGAGAAAAATAAGATAAATCAAAGAAGAGATCAAGTGAACAAATAAGCCAATGTTCTTCATACCTCTAGCCAAGGGGATGTGTTTTGTTTACGATAAGTATCCAAAGTGATTTGCCAAAGATAATTCCCATTGTAGGAAGGATGCATCCTAGGACATGTTAGTGGATGGTGACAGGTTGATAGGTTGTTTGAAAGGATATTGATATAAGATCGATTGACATGTTTGCAAATGATCAAGAGTTTGATTTTGCATTTAAAAGTTCGTTGTTTCGATTTTGATTTTCTATTTGAAGTTTGCTTTTGCTTATTGTTGTGGTTGTTTCCGTTTGTTTTGCCAAAGGATGAAGGTGACGATTGATTTATTATGGATGAGATTATTGTGGGTGAAAGCGAAATGGGATGGATGGATATTTTCAAATATTTGGATGTTTTTGAAATGTTATGAGGTTTATGATATTGCTATCAAGATTCAACCGTGTAGTTTTTGAGTCAATGTTTCAATTTATGAGGTTGTTTTTGGTATTTTTAAGATGTTTTACAAATGTTTCAATTTTCAAATTTTCCAATGTTTTTGTGTAATATGATTTTTTATGAATATTTTTGGATTTTGTGTCTTGGGGGCTGATCAAGGATTAGCCTTTCCTACGTTTAAGCTTAGAGACGACGTAGTTCGGATTTCATTTTTTTTGACTTTTTGATATGTTTTGGATGTTTTTCAATTTTCACATGATTTTGACAATTTGGATATGGATATGTGATGATACTAGTGCTCTATTTTGTGATTTTTGTTGAAAACCAAGCTAGGGTTGAATTATCAGATTGATGGATTTGATGATGATAACATTGTTGAGGATACACAACAATGCAAGGATAGTGTTAAGAAAAACGAGGATTGGGAATTGATGGATTGATGATGATAACATTGTTGAGGATACACAACAATGCAAGGATAGTGTTAAACAACATGAGGGCTAGGAAGGATATCGCAAGATGATGATGGGTTGATTGGATTTGATTGATCAGGATTTTGAAGCTTGATTTGGAACAAAATTGTTTTGATGATTTGATGTGACGCTGAAGTGCAAGTTAGATGCGAATGATATTGATTGTTTGGATTGATGTTCGATAAAAGATAAAGCTTGATAAGGAACATCTTCTTGTCAAAATATGCCATGGGATAGTGATTTTGGATTTTGGCTCACAAATGCTTGACCAATTTGATTTTATGTTTGCCAATGTTCAGATCACTACATAAGTTGGAGGATATAGATCAAGATTTATTCTTGAAGCAAGATGTAAATATCTTCCCCCATTGTCTAGTAATGTTTGAAAGGCCATGAGTGGATTTTTGGATAGATGGATGGATGGTTGGATATGGTAAGAATGCAAAGGATGCCAAGGATTATCTTGTGATAAGGTGTTCGAATAGAGGATGCTCATTTGGATAATGCTTTATGGCTTAGATAATGTTAGGTAGGATAAGATCAATGAAAATGACCCATGACAAGATGTCTACCGTAAGCAAGTGTAAAGTGTGCACCAAATTTTTTCAAGATCAAGATAATTTGGAAGATGGATGTAAATGAATTGGATAAATGGTTCGAGGATGAATGGATTTATTATAGATGAGATGAGATGCTTCCAACTGAACTGGCTCACATAAATGCTCAATTCTACACATGACGCTTGTTTGCTAGGTTTTCATCATGGTACATGTCCAAAGTGCCACCATAGTGGTTTTCACTAGAGGATGATTTTTATTTTTACTATTTTCATGATTTTTTTTTTTTTTTTGTTTTTTTATGAAGGATTTATGCTCATGCTGAACCACCTGGTGTTTCTGATGTAGATGCCTCTGTCATAATGTGCAACTGATATCTCGATTGAAGAAGTTGCTTTGCCAAGATACATGCACTTGAATGCAACTTTTGAGATTCCTGTTCTGCTTTGCTGATACCAAGGTTAACTTTATCTTTGTGCGCACATCACAATAGAAGGCCTTTTGAATCCTTATGATGAAGGGTTGCTGCCAATACATAGTCAATGTGAGAATTAGATATCATGTGTTGAGGCATGAATGGTGGAGTGTGTTTAGGAAAAGAAGATGGATTGGTTGATAGTTTGGAATATTTGACTCTCCAAACTTGGGAAGATGAGCAATGATGGGTGGATACGAAAGTGTGTGTGGAATTAGGACCAAATAATTGATATATTTTGTATGTTTCTTGAGAAGCCTTATTTTTCCTCTGTGGACATCTTTGATGGATAGTTTTCCCTTTTTTATTTTTCCCCATAGTCTCTTTGACTAATGGAGTTTGATAGGGATAATATTTCTTTGATTTCTTTGGTATCCATGTGTATTTGATTTGTCCTTCATGCTTCACTACTTCTTTTTCTTTGATGACGTTATTTGTGCTTTGATTCAAATCTTTCTTTTGATGTTGGTCCCAATTTGTGGATGGGGTGATGGGTGGATGAAGATTCATGACATGGCTGGTTATAGTATTGGCATTGGTTTCATCATAGGGATTCTTTGTGCTCCCTATGTTGACATTTTCTTGAGACGAAGTTTCCCCTAGTTCTGTAGAGGTATTAGTGATATATTTAGATCCCTTAATTTCTGAATAACTAAGACCTTGATGCTTAGGATTGCCAATAATTTGCACTAGTTCTAGGATACCTTGTTCATGTAGGCCTAATCCTCTGCTTTGATAATTCATCTGTTGAAACTTTTTATTTGCAATAGGATATGATTTAAGTTGGAAATAAGGTGCTAATCCTTCTTCGATCTATCGTGGATCTTCAAGGGTGAAAGCTTCTTCATTGATAAGATAGCTTGCCCTAAAAAAGGTAAGTGATCCAAGTTTATAAGTGATAGGATCCTCCATCCATGGGATAACTTCCCGATTGATGTATTTGGCTTGATCTTGTGAAATATTAGATTTTAATTCTTCTTCAAGAGATATTGATGATTCACTGTCCATGTAAAAGTCTTCCTCATGACTCATTTTTGATATGCCTTTACAGGATGTCTTTGATTAACAACTTTTGTAGAATCCTTCTTCATGACCCATTTCTGATATGTCTCTAGATGTTTCTATATATTGATCATGTGTTCAAATGTTAAGAGTAGGAGACTCTTGTTCCTTGGTAATGATATCAAGAGTATGAGACTCTTGTTTTGAATGAAAATAATCTACATGTCCATCCAAATAAAGAATCTCATGGGTAGATGGAGGAGAATGTGCTATATGGATATGAACATCATTTGAAACATCTTGTATATATTGGAGACTGTCCATTAGATCATTTTAGTATCTTGGAGATATGAATTCTTGATCTTGATTAATTTTGGAATTTCTTTTGACATGATTTGGATCAAGTTCTTGACATGGGTCAATTTCACAGGATGGATTGCTTACAAAGGGTTCTTGGAAATCGTCATTAGGCATGAGAAGTGGCTAAATATCTTGTTGATCTTTGAGTGGATTTGGATCAAGTATTGAGTTGAGGATTACTTCAATATCCACAACCATGAGGTTGAAGGATGTCGATATGTCTTGGAAAGGACCATCACTAGACTTTGGTGAAAAATGATAATCATGCTTTGGAATAAATTATTGAGATATGTCCTCTAACTCATTAGGTAATGTAAAGACATTTTCAACATGATCATTGGTGAATGGATCTTGGATTATTTCAATAGGATCAAATAATTCTAACACTTCTTGAAATAGATCATTGTTGGACATTATTTGTGAATTTTGATTATGATCAAAAAGTGACTCTTGATGAATGTTGATTTGATCTTTGGATGGGGTAAAAATATTTTCAAGGTGCTCATTGATGGATAGATCTTGATAATTTTCCTCAACAATTGTGGTGGAGAGATTGTCACTATTTTCAACCATAGGATCAAATTATGTTAACATTT
>CM021110.1:169950905-169987386 GCA_007115665.2 Sequoiadendron giganteum
TTTGATTTGGATAAATAAACGTTGTAAACCCTAAGATGTTAAATGTGATCTTAGGATGAAATCGTTCAAGAGGTGCTAATTTAACTAGAGGTATGAGAAAGGATGCATTCTCACACTCCCAACTAAACAAGGTGATTTTGATTTGGTTTAAGGATGTACCCAAGTCTAGATAAGAATGTTTCCAAAGATCTAAAAGTTGTTTGTGGGATGGGATGATAAATATTTGGGGATGGATGAAGTGTTGATTTGATCCTAAATGAACCTAAGAGGGACCTTTTTTTACAAGACCAAGATAGTGAAGAACTTGCTTTTCCCTAAGAGTGGTTCAAACCAAAAGACCAATGTTTTGGTTGGAAGACCATAAGAAATAAGATTACAAACACATGTGTGGGGTTCAATTGATTTGATCTTGGTTAATGAATTGATTTTACCACATCCACACCTCTTGCTTAAGTTTCAAATTGAATTTCTATGTCTCAATTTATTTTCATCCCACAAGGCCCATTATGTGGAAATCAAGGAATCAAAGGCATGGTTTTCCTATTGTTGAATTTAGAGAGAGAAAATTGAGATATAGGTCCCAATATTTAGAAGCCTCCAAGGATAAAAATCCCTAGGGACAAGCAGTAACACGTGGAATCTTCAAGGATATTTTATTTTTCCAAAGGGTTTGAAATTTTGATGACTTGTTGAATGTTTGTTTTCAATGTTTTGAGATCCAAGAAAAGTGTTTTGATTCTGAAACAATGCACAACCATAGGATAGAAAAGACAATATTTGTTGGATTCCCACTTGGATTCCTCCAGCTGTGCTTATTTAGAGCAGATGATTAGAAGCTTGACCACAATGGCTCCCCTCCACGACACTCACTTCTATGGGTCAGTCAAGCTTCGAGTTCTCATGAATCTCCCATGACAAACTCTTCATCTCTACTAAGAACTGCAAGTATGTGGGATGAATTTAGAGGTCTGACCTCCTGACACCAACAAATAGTTAGTGATTTTGGATTTTATACAAATTGGTTCATAATCAAGGCACCCGTTTAGACTACCACATGAGAGGCAAGATAAACCCATATAAAGAGTATCACCTACTTGTCCATAGTGTTGATGGGTGTTTTGAAACTCTTTCTCAACACAGACAATGCTTAGGTGCATCACCTCTCTTGAAAGGAAATATCCAACGAGTTGCTGAAAATTACCCCAAGGTCTCTCGGGTGTCAAGTCATGACTTGCATGGAATATCTCAATTGATGTTGATGTGATTTTGCTGGTAATCATAGGTCAGACTTACATGAACTAAGTTGGAGGAGAATTGGATCTACGAATAGAGTTCTTAGGATGGGAAATTACTGTACTTTGTTGCAGGTTCATACAACAATCTTGAACTCCATTTCTGGTTTAATTTTTGGCTTTACAATGTGCAATGAACCTTAGCATAGGTTATTTATTAAAAAAAAAGGAAAAAGAGAGGGGAAGAGAGAGAGTTCCTAGACCTACAACTACCAAAGAACAATGATCATGGAGGCTTCTACTGTGGACAATTTTCTTAAAATAGAATTTCACTTAACCATAAATTTCATAGTATCATGAAACCTATGCTATCTTCTAAGGACAGCAGATGTTTTATCATTCATTCACCACACATATGCATTAACAAAGATAAAGTTTTAAAGGAAGCTTCAAAATCAAAGTCTAGACTAAATTTGCATAGCCATCTACCAACAACAAATGACCAAAAGTATGGACAAGAAAAGCATCTACACAACATAAATCTTCACAATCAAGAACAACATTACTAAATCTACCAAAGTTGACTGAAAGGAAAGTAGTAAAAAAAGTAAATCTAACTAAATCTTTAACTTATGAGAGAAGAATCATGAAACATGAGAAGAAATCTAGAAATGCATGAAGATCAATGTATTTCTATTTCAATTTCTATTGCATGTCTTTACAACAACTCAACTCTCTCTGAAAATGAGAGGAGACCCCCTATTTATAGTGTCCAAAAATTAGAGCATGTGGCCAAGAATGATTTACATTTTTGTGCCCATAATTCACTGTAAACTTAGGGTTGTACGTACCCCCCAATATATTACATTTTAAAAATACATTTTGTCCATATCGCTATTTTGTCTTTTAGTGGCAACACTGTAGCATTTTCGTCCTTTTGCTGATTGTTCTTTGTTGCAGCTATTCCTTTAGAAATTCTTCATCAATAAGAGGGTTTCCTTCCTGCTTCTTCGAAGCTGCATACTCCATGAACTTCAAGATCACCAACCAAAACTTGTCGACCTCAATGATGTCGGATTTCAGCACTTGGTAGCTCCATTGTTTGGAATTGTTAACAAGCTTTTCCCAATCCTCCTCATATTTGGCAACGTGGTATCTGAATAATTCAGATTGGGTGAAAGGTTGGGCAGCAAAGCTTATACAATATGTAGTAATCCTTTGTGGATTAATCCTGACAGCGGGCACTTCATACCTCATCATTAGCTTCAGGTATCGTTAGCTATCCTCTCTAGCCTCCTTGGCCCACTCAACATCCAAATTTACTCACTCAAGTACCTGTTCTAGCCTTCCCTTCTGGTGATTGAAGTCTCATTTCCACACATCCATCAACCAATAGTTATCATCTTTGAAGGAAAATTCCTTTTCCCAAATCTCACTTGGCAACTTGAGGATAGCCTCAATTTTTGGGTAAGCAACCCATACTTCTTAGGGAACTCAATGTAGATTCACCTCGTATCTTCAAGAGAAGTTTGTACTTCCAAGAACTTGTTTGTTTTCCAAACAACCAGATTGATACCCGTATTCCCAATATCCAAGACCTGCCAGAACCAGTTTTCCATGGTCTTGTCCAAGTTCTTTCTTTTCTCTAGCTTGTTAATCTACTATTTGGACAACAACTGTGATGGGGCTAAGGATGTGGTTGGCTGTTCCTTTGTGGATGACCATTGTTGGATATAGGATATCAAATCAACCACCTGTGCCTTAAGTTCCTCCTTCAAAACTTTGTCCCGCTGAATGAGGTGCACCACTGTGGCGACTGATTCCTGGAGATGGTCAACCTTTTTCTCCCTGGTGGCCACTCCCAAGTCGATGGTGGAGATGTTGTAGCTTATTCCCTATTCTCCAACCATCAGTGTGGCTATCTGCACTAATTTGGATCTAGAGGCATCCATCGTTACTCTTGATCTAATTCTAGGCTTTTTCTCTTTCTTGGTACCAATCTGAGCTCTAGCCAATATTGTGTCTAGTCTTGCTTTTGGGTCCTTCAGAGTGGGAGTCTTCTTTTCCAGCTTCCTTTCCAACTAGTCGATTGTCGAGGACCTTTCCTTGGGTGATTCATGTTGATCCTTGTTGTCCTCTACCTTGAGTTCAATGGCCTTGTCATTGAGGGCCTCATACTCAATCCTTGTGTCTTCCATCTCCTCATCGGAGTCCTGAATGAACACTGTGCGCTTGATGGGAGATTTGGTGGGTAGTCATTCATCAAGATGGTATTCCCCTTCGGCATCATTTTCTTCCTCATCTTGATCATGCCCACATTCCTCGTGCCTATCTTCTTGTCTATCTTCATGAAAGGATGTTTCTTCATCATGCTCAGGGGCATGGTCATGCCCATCCACTGGAGACTTATCACCTTTTTCCTCCAAACCAACAACTCTTTCTTCAGCCATAGGCTATCTTTCAACCTCTTTGTCTTTAATCTCCTTGAGTTGTTTGGTCCATTCAATGTCAAGCTCTGGATCAACTGCTTCTTGAATTCTATCCATGCCTAGATCCTTGCTATCATCACTAGAAGACTCATAGGTGACCTCGTCGATTACCCGATCCTCATACATAGGATGTTCATGATAATCACCTGCCTCCTCTTCCAGCCTCTTAGCTGCCTCTAGTTGTTGTCTTTCCAACTAATTAGATATTTGCATCATAGCATCCATATTGGGTGGCTCAGTAGGAGGAGGAGGAACCGAGGTGTTAACCATTGCTTGGGAAATTGCAACTTGCACCATTGGATTTGCAAACATTCTTGAAAGTTCAGACAACACGTTTTGCATATATTTCACGAAGGATTCAGGGAGAGCGAGGGAAGGCATTGTAGTAGTAGCGGCGAAAGTTGGAAGAGAAAAGGAAGGAGACATGGAGGATGAAGAAATCGACGAGGTAGTGGCGGAGGATGAATCTATTGATATGAAATGCACGATGGGAGAAGTAGAGGTGAGGTGAAAAATGATGTCCAGTGCAGGCAGGGAGGATGCAACTATTGTGCATGGGATAGGCGGGGTAGTAATAATAGAAGCGGCGGTGGCAGTAGTAGATGAAGCAGGTGGAGATCTTGGTAGATCAACCTCCATCTCCTCTCCCTTGTGGAGTAGATCCTCTAGTATTACCGACATTTCAGTGAGGCTGCCCGTTCTTCTATGTTTTTTGGGAGGTTCACTCTCTGAGGCCTTTCTAGCGTACACTTTTAGGTGGCTTGCTGCTCGTCAACCTCCTTTCTCTTCTTTGACCGAATAGATGGTGGGGACTTAGATGTTTCTCCAATTGTAGCAACAACTGCCCCACCATCAGAACCACTGGGTTTAGTCTCGATCCCCTTGAATGTCAAGGTGACTCCCTGTTGCTTTAAACAGGCAACCTGCCCATTGATCCACGCCTTTTTTTGAGCCTCAACGGGCTTGGTGAGAATGTTGAGGTCATCCACCTCTTGCTCATTCCAATGAATTAAAGGAAGTGGTAAATTTGCAATAGAACTGTATCTTGGGTCGATCATGATGCTCTCTTCTTCTTCTAGTTGATCTGGCACCAGAAATAGGTTCACCCTTCTTGCAAAGTATGTGGTCATATGCATATAGTGCCTTACCCGCACTTCAAAATAATCTTTGCAATTGGCCCAAAAATCCTTGATATGGTGGAGGTGTGCATATTCCTTTCCAATTTCCTTCCTGATATGGCCATATGGGTCCATCCGTAGTCTGGCTGTATGTGGCCTGAAGTGGTACTCAACCAACTCCTTCTTTGAATTGCCCGCACATTGGGAAGTATAAAGTTCATACATCCCTTGGCCGAGTGTGAGGGGATAAGGGGTCCCCCCAGATGCTTACTGCTTAGGATGTTGTGTATATGTCACAGCTGCCAAGATAGTTCCAATAATATGATCTGATCATTAGGGTATTGGGGCAGCTTATTCGACCTTTCAGAGAATCCCTGGGTGCGAATGTAGGTGAACTTGGGATACTCGATGAATAAGAAGGCATAATGTTTGAGGAGGTCCCTAGCAGTGTGAGAGACTCTTCTCTCAAAATCACCTCCAAGCAGTATGATGATGTAGGCAATGAACACATCGTTTACCCTATAGTAATCCGTCTTGAAATTCCTATATTGTAGTTGGGGGTACTTGTCATATGGTTTGATCTCTCTACCTGACATCTCATTGGGCACTGTGGACTATCCACCATAATTCCGCCAATTGGCAAGCGAATACACGAAGTAGGATGTCATGTGGAATTTGGAGGTTTTCTTTACGTTAATGAATTTCTCATGGAAGCAATCACTGATTATCTCTCCCTAATAGAATGTAGTGCCCTCTCCATGGAGAATTTGTTCAGCAAAATACATCATCCATTCTTGGAAGAAGGCTGCAACAGGAAGGCCCATTACTCTGCTTAGCAGGGTAACTAGATCGTGGTATTCCTTGAAGAAGTCAATGCGGTAGAGCTCCTGAGGAAGCTTGGAAGCACTACCTTGCCTCTCCTTCAACCAATACATGTTGATCAACTTCTTGCATCTCAAAGGATCTTCATCCCACATCTCCTTGCATTCCTGGATAGTTGGGGTCTCCATGCTTCCGAAGATGGGTATGTGGAAGGTTTTTGTTATCCCTGAAGGGGACATATCAGCCAAGATGTTTCCGTCTTTGTCCATAATTGTCCTTGTTTCAAGTTGGTACGCCTCCTTGCAAGCCATTACCAGCTCGAGGGCGGCCAAGACGAGAGGGAAGCCAACAACCTTAGCTAGTCTGCTGCTTCTAATCACCTTGGCATTCTCATTCTTTGGATCTACCCTGACTCTTTGTGTGAAGTCATCAATATTGACGTGCCCAATATTGGTGTATGTGATATCCCTCCATTTAGTTGCAACTTTGGAGTGCAATGGCACTCCCTAGAATTTGTACTTCATTTGGTATTTTTCCTCCTTGCCTCAAGGAGCCTTGGCAGTCATTTTCCCTTTGTCCTTGACTGCCCCTGAAGCTTCTGCACCAGATTCCATATATCCTGCAAAAAGATATGAGAGTCAAAAAAATTAAGTATGAGGGTGCAACCTCTAGAAAATTCCTACAAATCAAGGTTAGATTAAACAATTTTTCATTCAAATCTAACACTTGATTAAAGTAGCATTGGAGGCAAAACAGATGAGCCGGACCCAAGGGACTGGACCTCCCTTGCTAGACTGTTGTTTTGGAAGGGCGAACAAGGCAGGGCATCCCAGATGACTGCTCTCGATCTTGGATTTGGATAACGGATGGTCCATGTGGGAGAAGGTCAAATTTAAGCACATGGGTCAAAGTCCACTCCCAAATTTGAGGCCATTTAGATCATCATTAAGGCGTTCATGCTCAAACTGAAGGAAGGCTGCCAAGGGTTGGCTGTTTGAAACAACCTTGGAGAAATAGCATTCCGGAGATGGAGTTCCGAAGTCCGGAACCTGGGAGGCCGAAAGTTGTTTGGGAGCTCAGGTTGCAAAGTCCAAGAAGCCATTTTGGAATAGTTGTGTGAAACGGTGAAGCATGGACGGAAGTCTGAGGAATGCTTCCTGGTGGTCTAGACCTGAGGAGATAGTTTGCCTTCATCTAAAAAAATTCGGAGGAGAAATGAGGTATAGGGCTTGGAGGCCGGAAAGATGCATTTGTTCTACTGTTTAGGATGATGGGGGTGGGATGGAATCGCTAGGACAGAAGTCCGCTAGGCGGGGTCCAAATGCAGCGAGGACTCCACATTTGATCAATAAAATGTCGAGCGGCTAGGAAGCGCTCGGTGCCCGAAAGCCAGAAAGATTCTATGAGACGGTCGTTTGGGATGACGGGATAGCAATGAAGACTTGAAGACAAAGCTCTGGAGGTGGAGGGCCAAGGGCAACTTGGAATTTGGATTTTTCAAGTTTAATTCTCATGCGGACTTTACGAGCTCGGGGTCCGGGAGTTAGAAGGACGTTAGGAGAGGCTGTTTTGAAAACAACGACCCAAAACGACAGTCTAGGGATGGAATTTCGTGCACTGGGACCCGCCGAGCACTTGGATGTGTCTTTTATTCTTTCTTTTTTGGAGACCCAAGTCAATTTGAGGAGCGGAGACCGATTATCAGATTGATAGAACGAGGATATCGTTGAGAAATGATGAATAGAAAGGGGAGTTCTGGATTCCAGGACCCGAGAGACGCTTCACCATCAAGGAGATTTTTACCAAGTTAACGCTATGGCCAGAGAGAGTCTCAGGATCGGAGAGCATGGTTGCTTGCCCTGAAGAACAGCGATGGGACGACAGGGTTCCGAATTCAAGTTTGGGTCCTCTAAGGGACGTTTTCAAAAATTTGGGCAAGTGGGTTTTAAGGTGAGACATTTGCCCTATTAGGTTTTCAATCATTTCTCCCTTATCGTTTAGTTTTTTGATCACAAAGCTTTAGAAAAGGGAAGGACTATTGGATGATGGTCATACCTCAGGGGCCCAAAGAAGCGAGATGTGGAATCTTGGAAGAACAACGAAGCGGAAGCTCGGGCGCGAGGGCGATGAAGGCTGAGGTCGCACTGTGCTTATTTTCAATTTTTGACATTTGAAAATGACATGTCGAAACTTGTTTATATAGCCCTTAAGTGCATTTAATATCCCCTAATGAATGTAGGGACGATGACCAATGAGGTAGGTGAGTTCAAATTTCAAGACAGTGGCGGGAGAACTGGAGCCCGAGGGTTGAAAAGATGTTGGAGCATGGTCATTCAACTTTGGACAAGTGAGGCAGACAACAAAGGAGGCACCGGGGTCTGAGGTCCAGGAGGACACCGACCATCGATCTTTTGGGATGGCGAAGGCGCAAAGGAAACCCGAAAGGGGAAATCCGAGGGGGGAAACCTGATGGGCCGGGCCCGGGCAGTCCCACATACGCCCAGAAAGGAAAAATAAAAAAAGAAGGCCCAAAAAGGCTCAAGACTTAGCAATTTTAGGGGAAAAACATGGTCAACCCAAAATGAGACTTTGAAGGGCACGTTGACCAACTAGGACACCAAAATGGTGGGGGGGCGCAAAATGAGGTGGAAACAAAAGGGCCTGACAAGGCGACAGAAAGAGAGGGTCCCCATTTCCAATAGGGCATGTGTGCTATAGGCACAACACATAGGAGCACCTATAATGATGAGTTTCCTCAACATTCAAATTTATATACTCGTTGGGAGTAGCTTGGAATTTAGCTCATCATCGGTTTGAGTCGTTCCCTTGGGGTGAGTACTTTTTCCCACCAAGGCTGGCCCTCTAAAGGTAAACAATAGCAAAGAAGTACATTTGTAGTTTGACCACCTAATTCATTTAGGAGGGAGCACAGACAATGGATTTTCTTCACACTCACATCATTGTTCAAATTTTTAGCTCCAAATTGAAATGTGTAGGTAACCTTTTAGACAATCAATGTCACTAAAATGCTTTTGATTCTCAAGATCACTGTGAAGCACAAGAGATGTGCATATGCATTCGAATGACACAAATTGCAAAAAATATTACAAAACAATGAAAGCACAAGTTTGTTTTAAGCCTCAAAGCAATGACGAGTTCATTTTTAGCACCAAAAACCAAGTGTGAAGTTGCTTGTTCAATTTTAGCCCAAAACCAAAGTCTAGTAAGTTTCTAAGTTCAATTTTAACCAACTTGAAGAGATCAAATCAATGGTTAATTTTAAACCCAAAACTGAAGTTAGTTGTCCTAACACATAAAACAAAAGTAGTAAATGGATGCTCTAGACTATTACAACAAGCATTTAAAAATGCTTTTTCAAGTTCAAGTTCAATGCCCTCCTTCTAGCGCCAAAATGTGAATGCTTGGTCTAGACTTGCTCCAACATGATCAAACAAACCAATGTTAGTGAATAAAAAAATCTATAACAAACATTCCCCATGCAATTCATTCAAATACAATGAACAAGAAAACAAGATAGAAAATCAAATGAAAGCTAGTAAATCTTGTTCAAAACATTCAAACCAACATCCCATGGGGGAATTGGTGCTTCTTTGATGTGGAAAGAAGCCCTTTCCCAATTCCTCACAAAGCCTTGATGAACTTGATGATGATTGTGTGCTCCTTGATGAAATTTGTACCTAACCTAGCTAAGATTGATGAAAACTATGAAAACTTGGATGAAAATGATGGATAAACTTGCTCAAATCTGTAGATAGTAATCTTGCATAAAGTTGTGGATCCAAAATCAATAGAGAAGCTCTCCTTTTATAGGAAAGAAGGATGGAGGAATGAGAAACATGAAGGATGTGGGATTAAAGATGAACAAATAACAATGTGCCACTTGTCAACATGCTATTGAAGAGAGGTGAAGCACATTTTGATTAATGTGCAAATAAATGCAATTAGGTGGAAATTTGAATTTCAAAAGATGGCTTGTGGAGGAAGAGTTGAAAGATGAGTTAATGCCACTTCGCTCAAGAAAAAGGACATGTAAGATCTATAAATGCCATGTTGGAGGACAAGTTCTTTTGGGAGGGAGATTTCGAATTCAGGGAATATTCCAAAGAGATGCCATATTTGAATGGAAATAGAAGAATTAATAAATCAAATAAATTGATTTATATGTGCAAATTGTAAAAGCTAGAGAAAAGAGAATTAGTGTTAGGAGTTAATCAAGATTTAATTAACTTAGATGGAAGTTAGTTTGATTTGACATTTGATTTAGATATTTAGATTTATTAAAATCAAAATGAGAAGAATTTGAGATATTAGATTTAATTAAATAAAGTTTGATTTACTCATTTGAAAGAGATGACATTAGAATTTAAATAAAATAAAGGTTAATTTATTCAATTTAAAGGACACAAATTTATTAAATAAAATGATTTATTTAAAAAGAGGAATGTTAGGATTTAATTAAATAAAATTGATTTATTTAATCAAAGAGGAATATTAGGATTAATTAAATAAATTTATTTATTTAATTAAAAGAAGATGATGATTTAATCAAATAAAGTTGATTTATTTAATTAAAAGAGGAAACTTGATGAATTAATTAAATAAGGATTATTCAATTAATTGGTTAGTAAAGAAGTGATTTAGGAATAAATGATGTTAGTGAATCAGGATTGAGTGTATGATATCAATCAAGATATTTTGAGTGTCTACACTAAGCACCCTCAATTAGGTTTCATGCCTTCATAAATTCCTCAACATAATCTTCCATGCTATTTTTGACCTCCATCTTTCCTGATAGGTCAACTTCATCCTTATATTCCTTCTTCTTTTGATGTTTCTTGATTTTTCCTTGTCCCAAGATGGTCACCATAACATATTTTTGCATAACCACATCCACAACCCTGCACATGTTCCACACAACATACTCAAGAGCCTGAAACCTGCTAGAATTTTCCTCATTCTGTACCATCTTCTCCAAGATCGCCAATCTTTCTTGAAGCCTTTGTACTCTAGTTAATTCAAGACCGTTTGATAATCCTTTGAGCTCTCTGGCTCCATTGTGGTAGTTCCTTTATCCTCATTCAATTCAATTTACTCCTCAACATCCCACACCTCATCCTGTTGGTTGATACCCTCCTCTTCTTGACTCGAGCCATCCACCTCCTCTGATCTCAACTCCTCTTACTCTGGAGAGTCAGCACCACCTAGATCCAATTCACACTTATTAGAGGAGGAATATTTTTCATCCACAACATCCTTCTTCCTCTTTTATCCTCTTCTAAAATCTTATCCTCAATTTTTTTTGGATTTTTTACTATTGTCTGACCCCTTGGATGCATCCAGAGCAAGGTGAGTGGATCTAGAACCCACCAGGGTTGTAGACTTGCATTTAGGGTTGTTTTCATTGTCACCCAGTATGGTTATTGTGTTAGGGTCAACACCCAACTCACCGATCGACAATTTCCTTTTTTTAATTAGTAATAGGAGTTTAGGGGGTGACCTTTCTTTTTTATGGGGTTATCTTAAGAAGAGCTGACCAAGTGGGGTCCTCAATTTTAGGTGAGGTTTTCACAAGTTCTTTGGCTAGGGAGTGGGGTCAGCTCTCAATTAGTTTAATTTTCACAGAGCTCTTAGGATTAGGGTTCTCAATCAAATTGTGGAAAACATTTCTTTGTGGGGTGGTAGAAAGGACATATTTGCATATGGAACGAATCAAGCCCTGGTGTAAAGGAGGGTTAGCACCGTTGGATGGACTTGAAATGACCTTCTAACGTAAAATAATTCATATAAAAAAAGTAGACATTATGGCAAGGGGGTGGTAGCAGTTGCCTAGAGTAACCATTTTGAAAATGTTGGGAATTTTCTTTAGCTTCAAAAAACTTATCAATATAAGTTTGATAGTTCCCAGTACTTACCTTTGCAATTTTCTTCCCCTCATACGCCAAACCCGTAGCTTTGGCTATAAGCTTTGCATCAACTATGAAACGTATACCACCCAATTGAATATCACTATCTTTCCAAGAATTCACAAATTTATAACTGAGTTGGTCACTGTAACCTTCCATGGAAGCAAAATACAAAGTGAACCTAGCCCGCTCAAACAAGCCCCACAAATCTACATTATTTTTTTAGGGAGTTATATTGAATCGATTTCGTCCTCTTCCTCAAGCCTTCCATGGTGTTATCTTTAGTTTGAAGATCTTTAGGAAGGAGAAAATATTGACATGGTTCCGTCCTCTTCCTTAGGCCTCCCATGGTGTATCTAAAATATTGAATTCAAAGGTTTATTTTTAATTTTGATTTGTATGTGAAAAAATTAAAGGATGTGTATATATTGCTTAATTTTATTTTCTTGTTGGAATAGGATTAGAACAACAATGATCAATTTAGATATAATTGAATAGATGTGTGTGTTTATTTATCCCACCTTACTTGGTTTGAATTAATGAGGCATAACCACATGTTAGACTAGTGATTTATTGATATGAATCACATGTGATTATGGATATCCCAATAGTGCAAAAATAGTAGAGTGTTTGTTCTTTGCATTTGTTGAGTTTATTTTCCTATTGCATTTTTTTGCTTTAATTTTAGATTTTTATTTATTTTTAATTAAGTAAAATGAATTATAGTACTATTTTTTATTATGGGTAAAAAAGGTTTTGAAGGGACCCAAAACCATTTAGAAAAAAGAGACTTTGCTAAAACATGAACTAGAAAAAGTCATCAGCTAAAAATTAACAAGACATCAACAAGACATCAACAAAACATAGAAAAAACAAAATAGCCTATTGTAAGTTTTTCATAATTTTAGCAGCTTTTAGGTCCTTTGAGATGATATTCTCATGAATATCAATGACCTTAGAAATATCTTTACTAGTAATCTCCAGAGGTTTCTTGACTTGAATCCATGTGGGTACCTGGTCTAACAGTAACAGTTCCTTGTTTACCTTTCATCAAGCTACTATCAACAACAACAATATCCTCATCCCTACCAAACTTCTCATCCCCCTTCCAATTTCTAGCCTTTTCATTCAACATGATGAGACCTTTGGTATTGTTTTGAAGGGAAGTTTCCCTGATCTTAACCAATTTATTTAGGTTTTCATAACCTTTCACAATCTTCTCTTCCAACATAAAAATGTGATTTTTATGACCCTTCTTCATAACCAACACATCCTTAGCAACATCCTGGAGGATTTTCATCATCTTATTGTTTTCCTCATAGGTATGAGACACAACCTCTTGGGAGTTCTTCTTGCCCTCCTTATGAATTAGGGAACAAATTTTAATGTTGAGTTGGTTAATCTCCGTAAAGAACCATTTAAACAATATGGAATGAGTGATTGAGACTTATCCAAACCAAGGATATAAAAAAGCTCCTCCTTATTACATTTAAAATATATTAAGATCCTTAGAAAATTCTTCAGGAGGAGAACTTAGATCTTCCTATTGACAATCATCCTCCATAATCACTTTTCCTTTATCCTTACCAAGGTCATCAACATTCACATCCATCAACTTAATAGGTTTAGAAACCTCCTTCACTGCAATAGAAGAGGGTTCAGGCTAAGCATCAAAACCTACAAGAGACTCCACATTAGCATTACCCTCACCCTCATAGTTCCTAGACAATTATTTATTATAGAAGAAGGATGGAGTGTGAAATATTAAATAATTAAAAATAATTATTTAATGAAAGATAGAGGGAAATTAAAAATAATTAAATAATTAGAAACAGTTACTTAATTATAGAATAAAGGAGGGAAAATGAAAATGAATAATTAAATAAATAAATAAAAATTAATTATAAAGGAAAATGGAAATGAATAAATAAATAAATAAGAATTTATTTAATTATAGAGGGAAAACGGATAATTAGTGACACAATTTAAATAAAATTGATATTTATTTAAATTAATCAAGAGAGGAATCAAGATAAAGTGAATTAATTAAATAGTTAAAATTATTTAATTATATATAGAACATGGAAATTAGTATGAAATGTTGCTCAGAGGCTTGAGACATTTTTCAGTGTCTACAACAACCAACCATAAACTTCAAAGATAAGGTGCAACTGTGTACCAATGACAACATTACAACTTTACAACCCTTCAACACAACTCTTCAACAAAGACAATATGCAAGTGCATGAAGTAATAACACAAGTTGACATCAATGACAACAAAATAACAATACATGTGTTGCACATAGATCTTGGAGAGCATACGATTTCTTGGTTGTTCCCATTTGTATATAATGGATCTTTTATGTTAAGCTTTGTATTTGTGATGTTAGATCACTAAGGGATTATTCGGTCGTGGTTTATATGTGTTGCATTGAGATATGGAGGATGAACTATATACCATATTTTGATAAGGGGGGATGTTATATGTCATGTCATATGGATTGTATGGAGTGTTTTGAGGTTGAGGGTTTGATTGGTATTGCAGATCATTTTGTTGTGATGGAGGTATATTTTATGAACCGTATTGATGTTGTGGAATGGTGTTTTGTTGAGGGTTTTTTGGTTCAAAAATGATGTATTATGGATGTTGAGGTTTTTGTTGTGATGTTTTTTGTTGTTATTTTTGTGTGATTATTTGTTTTTGTGCGAGTAGTTGTTGTTGATAGGAAACATTTTGTTGTTGTTATGGTGTTTGTTGTTCTAAGGTGATGTATTGATGGTGTTGTTGCAGTGTTGGAGTTTGTTGGGAGATGTATTGATAGTGTTGTTGTTGTTGTTGCAGTGTAGAGGGTTTTGTGAGATGTATTGATGCATGGTTGGTAGTTGAGGAGGTTGTTGGGATATGTATTAATGTGTGGGTTATTTTTGCGGAGTTGGTTGATGTGTAGGTTGAGTTGGTTGATGTTGTGGAGTTAGTTGGTATTGTTGATGCATATATTGTTGTTATGGAGTTGATTGATGTTGTTGTTTGCTAGGGACACCTAGGTGTATATTTTGTGAAGGTGGTGTTATAAATGTATTAGCCCCATAATTCCTTGCGTTCAAATTTGGAATGTTGGGATTGGGTTGATTTGTGTATGTTGTGTTTAGTGGGATGTTTGTGTTTTGAAAGCCTAGGTTTGTTTGATTTCCCAGGCCTTCATTGTGAAACAAATTTTTTATTTATTATCTTGAAAATTTTATTGAATTAATTTTTAAGGGAGGTACTGTAGGTTGACTTGGTACATTTGGTAGAGGAGGTCTTGGTATTCATTATATAATGTGATGTACCAAGGGTTCACTTTCATGTGTTTGATTTATTGATGCTATAACAAGTGTAAGGGATTGTTCCCTAAGTGTATTAACATCAAATGTTTTGGGTAGTTTGGCACCTCCTTGTGCAAGTTTAAGCAAGTATTGATTAGGATGAACCCATAACATAGCATCAAGTTATCTTACAAGAGATGAGTCTTGTGTGATCTCTAATAGTTTTTCGAGAGGATACTCCATGAACCCCTCATTTTGATGGGTGGCATCTTTTATGATGATCATTTTTCCTTGGGATGTTTGGGTTTGTTTTGGAGTACTATACCCTCTAGGATATGGTTTGACACCAGACATCCCAAATGTTATTTTGATAGAACTCATGGTAGTAGGTACACTAGAACTACTAGGATTAGATTTCATGTTTTTCTTATGTTAGGACCTCGTTATAAGCATAAAATTTGTAGTGATCCTATGAGATGTGGGGAAAATATGATTTGAGGATGTTTTGGGTGGATGTTTTCTTTGTTTCAATTTGAACTATTAATGCCACCTAAGTAGGCTTGGACCAATTTTTGATGATGTTTGAATGGGTGGAAGATATGAAACCTCCAATAGATAAAGTTCTTGACTATATTTTGTGATTGATGGGTGTTTGATGATAATGCTTGCTCGTCCTAGGTTGATGAGTCGAAGTGAATGAAGGGGATAATGTGGTTACCAACTTAGAAGTAGATGATGATGACTAAGAAAGCTAGCTCACAATGATTTGATTCTAATTTAACTAGGTATTTGAAAGGAGACTATTTTCTAATCAAGAAGCTAAACTAGAGGATAATATATAGAGATCTAAATCAAATGACCATTGTGTTGCAAGTATGAAGGTGTTTTAATTGATGTCCATTGGTTAATTTTTTCATTGATGTGAAGTTGGTTATTGGTTTTATATGTTGAGGATATTGAGAAAATTGTAATAAAGAAGGTTTGTAGGTTGTTCATGTATAGTTGTGATGTTGAAGAAATGAAATGAGTACATGTAGTTATCCTTATGTTTCTATGTCTGGAGGTGTGTTGGAATGAAGTAATGTGCTACACTGATGTATCTAGTACTTGGGTTCCAAGTGCTTTTGAGAAAAAATGATAAATAGGGAAAACAGTGTCATGCAGGTATTCAATGTATGCTTCGGGATGTGCTCTATATTATTGCTATGCTTGTGTGGATCTGAGGTATTGTTCATGTTTTTTGGGAGTTTCTATATTCAAAATTTGGGCTTTTGGATTGTTGTATAGTGCGATATATCTTCACCAATATTTGATCTATGCATTTCAATGTGTTTGGCTATGGTTTGAGAGAAATGTGTTTGCTCCAAATTTCTTTGAATTTTGGTTTCATGACTTGCGGTTATGAGAATAAGTTGATAAGATCATTTTCAAGTGATTTTTTTTGTCCAAAAAGATTAGACCATGTTAAGGATGCATGCACTTAATTATTTTATGTGTTTTGCATGGGTGTTGGTTGAACTTGTGTTAAAAACTACTTGCAAAATTTATGGAAGTGTGGCGAGGCATGTTGGGACTTATTTAGGTCCTCATTTAGTATGTGTTTGGGTCACCCTCATTCTCTTCCACCGTACGAATGCTTTGGTGCTAACCTAATTTGAATTTGTAAATATAAATGGTGTGTGGCCGACCTTAGATGGGTTTCAAGGTTGAAGACGATATAAGTACAAGTTGAGATGTTGATGAGATTCAAGATAGATACAAGAAAAATGCGAGATAGTGTGTGTGATGCGAATTCGAGTAGATCAGTGTGAATTTTAAGTTTTGAGTTCTTGAAGGTAGTGAGCTAAAGGTGTACTCTATCATTTAGGCATGTATGCAAGTGTGTGAGTGAATTGTGGTGGAATCTCTATTGCATTGAGATAGTTTTCTCTTTGTAACAATCTTCTTCTATCTTCTTTATAATTCTGTGGTAGTGAGCCCTCATTGGACAGTGTGTCCTGTCTTGGAAGTGAGCCTTTGTATCCAGTTTTGGAATTCTTTATATTGTGAGCTAATCGTCACCATCATTTTTCCCTCATTTGGTTTTCCATTTAAATTTGGTTTTATTGTGTGCATGGTTTTATTACTTTTAGTTTTTGTTTCTGCACTTAATGATTGAATACATTAATAGAGTAAGGGTTGTGTGAATGCATATAAATCTAACTTCTATTGAGGGTTTTGAAGTTTAAAATTACTACATCTGATTCACGCCCCCTCTCAGATGTCTTTTTCAACAATTGGTATCAAAGTGAGGTTCCTTGGAGAAGAGATTAACTGCTTGAGAATTCTAGTGATTTGTGACTGACAGTCAATATGCCACTTTGCAAAAGTGTCATTTTAACTGACAAACATGGTACACTATGTTGTTTTATTTTTATTGCAATTGGATCTCAAGAAAATCTAAAGGATAACCAATTCTTATATTTAATTATCCTAAGGGAATAGCCAAGGAACAAGAAAAGATGAAACAAGCTTTTCCTCTACACTTTAGGCTCTATAAGACCTTGGAGGGTGATCTTATATAATATTCATTGATAAATTCACACATTTTTTTGTTGAATATTGTTAAAAATAGATATTCTCTCATATTATGGTCAAGAATTATAGATAAGTACATTTAATGGTCTAGATCGTTGAGTTTTCCTTGCATTCAACACATGAGAACATGCAAATAGCATTGTGAAAATAAATATTGCTTGAAAGGGAAATTCAATTTGAAATTTGTTACCATGGAGTTGCATTCAAAAATATTTAGACAAAATTGGTGCCTTAGACCTAGGAAACATAGTCAAGAGAGGTATAATTGAAAACTTGCATCTGAACAGTTAACCTAATTTCACAGAATCTTAGTAGCAATGCTTTACACTACTACCCTTATAGATTCATAACCATTTATACTTAAAAATCCTTGTAGATGCTAAAAAAATACAACATTTCCTATATAGCACATTTAATTCACTCTTTAAGTGAAAGCCATAGAAGAAATATTCAACCATAGAAAATTTGCCGAGATGAATAAAAAGATCTTTGATATGATTATATTCATAAATGAAAAGAGGTACACATTTTAGGAGACAATTCACTACAATTTTCCATTGTATATTCATGTATGGATCTAGTACTATCATACAAAATTGAAAATTACAACAAAATACTATCTACAAGTGTAGACATGGAAAATGAACAAATTCGTTTTGGCACACCTGATCCCAATTTTACTAACAACGTTTCCTCTTAGATCAAATTCTTAGCATTTCACCACTTTCTATCCCTTAATTCGATAAATCATTATTAAGTGTATCACCTCCTTTGATTAAATTAATCAGTTTAATTTAACCCTACATTGCTGTTTAATTAAATAAATCATTTTATTTAATTAAAATCTCGAAAGTCCTATTAAATTAAACCTTGTTTGATTTAATCTAACACATTCTTTCTTTATTAAATAAATCAAATCATCTATTTGATAAATCATTTCTTCTCAATTTTGACTTAAATCAATTCACAAATTTAAGTCTAAAATGGTCACATCACCTAATTCTTCATTAATTTAATCAAATCCATGATTAACTTAATCCCTCTCACTAAAATTCGCTAGAGAGTGCAACTTGCACAATAAATCAATTACTTTGATTTATTAATTCTCTTATTTTCCCTCACAAAGCATCAAAAAGGGAATATTCCTCTTTTGAATTCAAAAAGTCCAAGTGGACTTGGTCCTTCCAACAAGGCATTATAAGCCTCTTATATGTCCTTGACCTTGAGCCAAGTGACATTAACTTCATTCCTTTTCCCTCTTCAACATGTCATTTCTCAAGTTTGAAATGCCACCTAATGGCATTTATTGGCACATTGGCCAAAACTTGCACATTCCTCATCCAATCACATATGGACAAGTGGCACAATGCCATTTCATGATCTTTTATCCCACATTGCATAATCTTGCTCATTCTTCCAAGATTTGAATCTATAAATTGGAGACTCTTCTCCTCAATCTTCATCCACAACTCATATGCAAAGTTACTCTCTCCACATTGAGAGCTAATTTTGCCAATTTCATCCAATCATCCACTATATTTGAGGTTTTGTAACAAGGTTATGCTCAAATCTCTTTGGAGATTTGACCATTTCTCTCACTCAATCAAGCATTTGCAATTAGGAATTGGGAAAGGGCCAATTGCAACATATCATTGGCACCAATTCCCCCATAACATCTTTAACTTATTTGCTTAATTAGGATTTAGTTTAAGTTTCTTGATTCATGTTCTTCATTTTTCCTAATCTTAGCTTAATAGGTGGATTTCATGGGGAATCCTTCAATCTTTACATGCATATTTGATCTAACACTAACAATGTTTGACTTCTTTGTGCATTTGCAGGTTTAGGGGTTCACAACAAGAAAACCTAGACTGAAAAGACACATAATGACTTACAAAATGCTCTTCTTACAAAAAATCTCCAAGATCTCGAGATAATTGCCACAAATTTCCTTTTATAGAAACAAGGGGGAAAATAAGCTTGAAGCCATAGGACAGATTCCACATTTTCATTTGACAACCTTGTCCTTCAAGAATTAGATAAAACAAGAGTTACAACTACTTCGTGGGAAAATAAAATATTTTGCTACAGGACAAAATTAGTTGCATGTGTTGTTGAAGAAGATCCTTGTTGATTCCAAAATGATGGAGAATAAGGTGGATGCACAAGTTAATTTTTTCACCTTTCATTATCTTCTACAACTTCAAAATATACCCAAGGAGAATATCGATTGGGCCATGTAAGATAAAATAGGCCCTACCTTCTATAGAAAGGACAAGAAAAATAACATGGGAAATATTTACTCAATATACTACTCAACCCATGAATTGTATTCTTTTTTTGTAGACCAATTCGAAGATAAGATATTTTGCACCTTATTGTTATGTGCATTGTATTTATCATCTTTAATGGATCTTGTTTCCTTAGAAAAAATATCCAAATTAGTCTCCAACTTAAATAGATCATCCATTGAATTGTTTAAGAGAGCTAATTCTGGCTTGCCATCTTTGTAGATAAAAGATGACAATGAAGGGACTATGCTTTCAAATTCAACCTTTCAAATATCCAATGACTTGATTGCACCAACATCATCCATAATCCTAGGTATGATCCCTTGTTCCATGCTTTCAAACATTTTTCAGTTTTGATTTGAATTACATATCCAAATTTATTTTAAATGCAGAGATATCCCCCAATAATTTTGTTGAATGCATAAGGAAACTGAGAGAGGGGTGTGAGTTAGTTGTACATTAAAACATCAAAAACATCATAAACATTCAAATCCACATAAATTTTAACAACCTTTAATTTTTTAGAATGATTTAGCATGAAATAAAATAATAGAAACTGAAACACATCAACACCATGCACAATAGAACACCAGCTTTACATGGAAACCCCAAAAAGGGAAAAACCACAATGAGGATTAGCTCACAATATAAAGTAATTGCAACACTGAATACAATAGGGTCACTACCAAAGGGATCGCTAACCAAAAGAAAGAAGAGCTCACTGCCAATGGCTCACTCCTAGATTTCAGAAAAGAAGAAAGGAAGATTGTTATACTGAGAAATACATCTCAATGTAACAGAAAAGTCCACCACAACATCACCAACACATTCAAAACCTTTATAAAGCTTGTAGACACCTTCTTCTCACTACTTCTAGTAGTCTAACTTATTGAAACTTGCATTGCACTTCATAAATTCTCACTTCACAACTCTACAATTCACATCACACACATTATTCATGCATCCTACATCAAAACAACTCTATACCTTCTTCAACCTTGAAAATAATTGGAAAATTTAGTTATGCAACTCAAACATGCAAATTAAAATTAGGTTGGCACCAAAACATTCCTGTGGTGGAAAGGAATGAGAGAAGACCATATCACATCTTAACTTAGACCCAAATTCACTCATACATGCCATGCCGCACTTCCACAATCACTGAAGAAAATTTTCAATTAGTGTAAACACCCAAGGTTGACTGAACCTATGTAAAAACCATTAAAAATTTAAGTACACACTTCCTTTGATCCAAAGATGACCATATAACACTGCAACTGCTTCCCGTGCTTCAAATTTGAAAATTTGCCAAACATCGCCACTTCCAAACTCCACCGCGTGTAATACTCAGCCGCACTTGCGGTCTTTGTTTCTGTAGAGCACTGCAGCCAGTCGACCACGCGGTGCTATACAACACCGCGTCTATTTTTAAGCAGCCCCACACCTGCTAAGGAGCACCGCATTTTCTAAACTCTGCCGTGGGATCAGTCTGGTTTTTAAAATTTGAATATTTTTTTTAATATTAACCTGATTTGCTATTTTTTCCTTTTTTCACTCTCTGTTTTTCTATTATTTTGCAGGATGGAGGCAAAAGGAGAAGTTCATAATCATGTTATCTTCACAAACCCGAAGTGTTTCTAAACACTAAAAGTGTTCTTTAACACTTTTTGAGAAAATTTGTTAAAATCTTTGGCCTTAGGAAAACTAATTTTACTTTGGGCTTAAAAAAAAAAAAACGTTCAAATTCTCTTTTATATATCATGTTCATGTTGTGCAAAGTGTTCCTAAACACTTGAGTATTCTTCAACACTTCATAAGAAAATTTGTTAAAATATTTGAGCTTAGGATACTAAATTTTCTTTGGGCTCTAAAAAGAACAATCAAACTTTGTTTTTTAAAGTCGCCAAGGGGCTAAAAGAATTTTAGGCAAATACACTAGAGTTGGTTTGAAAGGTAATAATTGAACAAGACAATTTCACACTTCATTTGGTGCTTTTAAAAAGGATTCATCATTGCTTTGAAGGTTAAAATGAACAAGTGTCTTTTATGTTTTGCAAACTTTTTTACAAATTAACATCATTAAAATGCGTATGCGCTTCTCTCGCACTTTATAGCGATCTTGAGAATCAAAAGCATTTTTGTGATATTAACTTGTCAAAAAGATTGCCTCCAGATTTCGATTTGGGCACATAAAATTGAACAAAGCATGCGAGTGTGAGCATAACATATTGTGGAGGTTTTCCCCTTTGTTTTTCAACAAAGGTTGTGTAAACTATGGGATATGTTGGCTCGCTTTTGTTTATCTTAGAGGGCCTGCCTTATGGGAAAAAGTACTCACCCAAGGGAACGACCCAACCAGGAACACGTTAAAGCCAAGTGACTTCCACTCGGGATATAAGTGTGGATATTGGAACAAAGGCCAATATCACGAGGATTATTTCGACAAGATGGATAGCAATGGACTCTCACTGATGTTGGATAATCCCCCACGAATGGAATGCCCGAATTAGAACCCCTTGTTTAGAAAAAGGCCAAAACCTTGTCTATCTTGTTGGTGCAAAAGGTCATGTCCTTTGAAGCCGCCCCACGTAACATGCGGTCTTGTTGTGGAAATTGAAAGTATGCCATGGGAGATTCATGGGTACTAATGCTTGGCTGACCCAAATAAGTGAGTGCCGTGGAGGGGAGCCAGTGTGGTCAAGAATTTAACCATTCACACAAGATATGTGCAGTTGGATTTATCCAAGTGGGAACCCAACAAGGTATTGTCTCATCAACCTAGGAGTGTAAAAGTGCTTGGAAGAACACATTGCTTGATCTTGGAAACATTTGAAAAAATGAACATACATAGAAAACTTTGAAATTTCAAACACCTTGTGGGAAACAAATACCTATTGACAAACTTGCCCACTCTTGCTTTCCCTAGGAATCACATTTCTAGAGGTTTCTAAGTGGACAAGTCCTACCATCATTTGTTTCCAATAAGGATAAACATAAGGAAACTTTTGCCCTATTTTCCTCAATTTCCACACAAAGGACCTTGTGGGATGAGAAAGAGAATGGGACATTAGACATATAGTTTGAAAACCTAAGCAAGCAAGTGTCTTGGATAAAAAGAACCTCATTTTACCAAGATAAAAAGACAAATGGGATTACACATGTGTTTTCTAACATGATTTCCCGCAAGATCAAAATCCCAAAGCCAAAGTTCAAGAAAGTGAGTCTAAAAATCTGTGAACAACGCCTTGAGATGCTCCTTGAAGTAAGGGAGAGACTTGTATACAATTTCTACAAAAAGGCCTCAAGGAACAATCCCGCATTATATGCATTTTATTGCCAACAAAATCTTGAACTTTTTCAAACGTTTGAGTTTCTCCCATAGGAAGTCTAGTGTGTTCTTCAATACTGAGGTTTTGTAGAAGGAGTCGCATCTAGGTTAAGGTTCAAGATCAAAGTTGTCATTTCCATTCATTCCTCCATCAAATCAAGTCTCATTTCATCATCAAACCTTTTGAGAACTCTAGAATCAATCATCACGCTAAACTTAGAGGGCTAAATCAACATCATCATATCTTGGCTTAAACACACTTAGCCAACATAGTCTTAACCATTGAACAAATTTTCTTTGAGATAAACACAACTTCTTAGAGTCTATTAGTTCTCAAACACATTGGCATAACACACTCTGTCAATTCATCCATTTGTGCAAGTTCTTTTAGGATAACACAACTTCCTAGGGAAAACAACTTCACAAAAATCTTGTTTGACTTAATGCATCTAGTCAAATTATCACAATGAAATCAAATCAACAGCCCTTACAAAGTTTAGCACATACCTTCAAAAGTTCTCCAAAAGGTTTCACTCACTCATCCCATCCATTTAACCCATCACCATTATCACCATCTTTGATCTTTTAGCTTCCCTAGTTCTTCTCTTTTGGACCTAAAGGATTAGGATCGAACAAATCCCTATTTTTTTATGGTCCAAACAAGATATCAATACAAGAAGGACATGGAGAATATTAGAGAAATATCAGCTTCTATGGACATGCATCATTTAAACACCGAAGTGAACCTAGCGGGATCAAGCAATCCCTTAAGCAACTCTCCCTTATCATCACAAAATCCTCAAGAGGAGAGTCATCAAGAGGACAACACAAATGAAGACATGGGGATGACACCAAATGAAATCATGCAAATGGTTCAAAATCCAGAGAACCACAAGATTGTTAGTTCTATGTTCAAATATATAAATATGATAGCGAGAGGAGGGGTCATGCCCCCTCCCGACCTTAACACAAGCACTAGTACAGATGCATCCCCATTGTCCAACATCAAGCAAGAAGTACCAAGCACCACATCGGTCATCACACCAACCTCCCCGAATGTGAACAAGGGGAGTGCCATGTTCCAGGAATTGCAAAAGCATCGCCATGTGGCTAATAAAGAAGCAATCATCACCCCCACACCGGCTACATCTATTCCAAAAAACCCATCTCACCCGTATGTCCCACTCAAATTTCATAACCCCGCTGGTTCATCCTCATTTCACGCCACACCAGCTTATCAATTGAACATACCAACTGCCCCATCGCATGAGGAAGTTGGCTTGCTTGGAATGACGGAAGCTATCAATCCTTTCTCTTTCCAAATAGGTGCATCATCCCTTCCCCCGCTTCTGTTCGCATCTGCATCACCTCTTGGAATAGGTCTTCCACCCTTGCCCATCAAATTTTTTGCTACTCCAAGCAATCCGACCACCACTTTGAACCCGCTTCTTTTGCCCATATCCTCACAACAAATCGCAACCATTCCTATCACCACGGTTAATGCATCTATTGGTCCTCAAGTCTCCCAAAGCATGCCTCATCAAGGACCAATCGTCTCAAACACCCCTCCGACAACCGAAATCACAATCACCACCACAATCCCTCCACCTGCCACAACAGTTGGCATGATTCATGTTCCACCAGCCATCCCACCGAAAGCCAACACAACAAATTCATTCACCACTCTAATCCAAACCCTCCAAAAGGCCAACCAACAAAGAGTACTACAACAAGCGCAAGCCCAAGTGCAAGCTCAAGCCCAAGCCCAACCGCAAGCCCAAGTGCAAGCCCAAGCACAAGCCGAAGCTCAAGCCCAAGCCCAAGCACAAGCTCAAGCCCAAGCTCAAGCCCAAGTGCAAGTGCAAGCACAAGCTCAAGCTCAAGCCCAACAACAGGCACAAGCTCAATACCAAGAGCAATTGCAAGTGGTCCATCTACAAGCCTACCAACAAGCCCTGCAAGAATTTCAGGCACAACACCAAGCTAAACAACAAGCTTTATTGGCACAACAGTAGCTCGACCAACAACAAGCATTGTTGGCACAACAAAAACTAGACCAACAACAAGCGTTACAAGCTCAACAGTAGATTGACCAACAACAGGCTTCATGGGAACAACAGTAGATGGACCAACAACAAGCGCTATTGGAACAACAACAACAAGATCAACAACAAGCATTGTTGGCACAAATGCAGGCTCACCAACAAGCCTTAAACGCACAACCAAGCTCGCAGCAAACACCAACCAGTACTCTGCCCACCCATCAAACACCTCCAACATCTCACCACTCATTCATCCCAGCCCTCGACCCAAGCAAGGATGTCGCAACACAAATCAAACTGCTTTCACAGCAGGTGTTGGAATTGCAAGCGGGAAAAACCACAAGGACACCAGGCAACTTGTGCCCTTATCCATTTGATAGAAGTCTCACCATGGTACCGTTCCCAAAGGGATTCGAGATCCCCAAATTTGATAAATACAATGGAACAGGCAACCCTGAAAACCACGTCAGGGAATTTTAGGTGCACTGCATGGAAGTCACATATGATGACACGTATCTAATGCGGCTCTTCCCCTGAAGCCTGACTAGTCCAGATATGGAATGGTTTTCTCACCTACCCACGGGCATTAAAACATTCAAGGAAATAGTGGAGGCTTTCCTTAAAAATTACGCTTTTAATATGGGTGCGGATATCAGTTTAGAAGAACTATTTGCACTCAAACAAAGAAAAGGAGAGCTATTCACATCCTTCTTGCAAAGATGGCGATCCAAGGCCAATCAGAGCAAGTGGACCATGCCAGAGGAACAACAAGTTTACACCATCATAGCCAATCTAGATGAAAACTTGGCGTTCTACCTAAAAATGTAGTGCATCACGTCTTACGATCAACTAATTCCAAAGGTGCTCAACATCGAAAGAGCCCTTACTGTGTCAGGAGGCGCACCAAAATTCACTCCACCATAGGATAACCACCCATCTAACAACTATAATGATAAACCTCGAACATGGTCGAGGAACAAAAATATCACGAATGATGGCGTGGTTGACGCTAAGGTAGTCATCAGCGCTCCTAAGCAAAATACCCAAAATCATCATCAACCGCAAAATCATAATCACAACAATGTGCAGACTAATGCGGTAGTAGCACAGTCACAACCACCTTCTACCAGTCAAGTCAACAATGTGGGTAATCAAGGAGGACCACCTCCTCGCAACAAGTTTCCCCCCAAGAGGAAGTTCACAGCCCTTGGCAAATCGATTGAGTCTGTCATGCAGAAACTGGTCAAAGAGAACCTAATCAAGATCTCTAACTCCAAACAATACACGAAGCCCATGACCAAACCATCGTGGTACAATGAGAATCTCCTGTGTGACTTTCACAAAGTCAAAGGACACACCACCGCCAACTACATGAGACTCAAAAATATCATCCAAGACCTTATCGAGGATAAGGTCATCAACATCGAGCAGCCGATCGGAAACCAAGACCTGGAAACTACATGAATCCGATGCTGAATCATAACCAAGGAAATAATCAGGGAAATAACCAATGAAATAACAAGGGTAAACAAAAGTATGCTAGTGCTAATCTAGTATACGAGGAGATAGTCGGATGTGTTGACGAGATGGTTACTGTCATAAATATCAAGGGAGCCAACAATGACTATGGAGTCACCACATGAGGCAGAAAGGTTACCATTGCGCGGGCACTTGCTAAGACCCCCATTACCAACACAAAGGCGGTCCCCTATGATTACAATGTAATTGACCAGCTGAAAAGAACACCCGCACAAATTTCCATCATGGAATTACTAAAAATCTCTGCTGCCCATAGACAGATCCTGGATGAAGCATTAGCTGCGTCTACCATTGCTGCCACCCTCAACATAGAGAAATTTCAAGCTATGGTGGGTAACATCATTACCCCAAATCTCATCACATTTTCTGACCAAGATTTCCCCCCGTAGCCATCTCATAACCGCACAATCCACGTCCAAGTCCTAATCCATAAAAAGAAAGTCAAGAGAGTCCTGGTAGATGGTGGTGTAGGTCTTAATATTTGTTCGCTAAAACTCATAAAAAATTGGGATTCGCTGAGGATTCTATCAATAAGAACAAAAGCATCATGATAAGAGCATACGATGACCAGGAAAGAGTGTCTCAGGGCACTATCAAGATCCCCATCCAAGTGGGGCCAGCGACCATGGAAATAACCTGTCAAGTTCTTGACCTTGATCTACCATACAACATCCTCTTGGGACACCCATGGATACACGAAATGAAGGCAGTGGCATCAACCTATCACTAGTGTATTAAGTTCTCATATCAAAATGAGGAGGTTGCTATACATGGGGATCCTGAACCTTTCGCCTATTGCAAAAACTTGGAAGCCAAGTTTTACAAGATCCCTCAAGTACCTAAAAATGATGAAGGACCATCCACTTCATACATAGACCCAACTAATCCCACCTCCACTTCTATGACAGAGAAACCCACCATCCCCAACATATCCGAGATCAAAAACATGATACAGGACAATGGATGCAGTGATTATAGAATGAAGAGAAATGCTTTTGTTTTAGGAGAGTTACCACAATCTCTTAGGTCACATGGGCAACCACAATTGATTCAAACACTTGACCGCATTAGAACGGAACCCTCTGGATTTCATAGTTGGGGGGATCTCAGTCGGGAGAATGTGGATGAGGAGGACATCACAAACACCCTGTACCAAGATGAAAGACCCACTCCCACCCTACCCATGGAGGAAACAAATAGAGGGTTACAAGTGATGTTTGACATGGGCTATAACAGGAATGAAAGCCTAGGAAGAAACAATGATGGACGGTTGGAGCCCATCATGGTGGAAAGAAGGATGCAAAACATTGGCCTCGGCTATACTCCTCCGAGTATAACCATATGTGGCAGAGGTAAGCCCAGAAGAGCAGTCTGGTCCTCTCCTTAGGTAACAAAAACAATCCCTAGACCACCTGTTTGCTTAGGGATCCCAATCGATAATTACACCTTTGACGTTACCGAGGTATGTGCTAGTAGTGATGACAAGGATACCATAGCGAGTCTCCCTGGGCTTTTCGAAGAGTCCACCTTGTTAATGATTAGTGCCTCACCCGCTGAGCCAAGCCAATGAACCCACCAAATCCACTTAGTATACCCTCAACTCATCGATCACGACCAACGGGAATCGCCAATTCTAGACTCATTCGAAAACGATGAGGCTCTCTCGGAATTCATGGGACTAAGGGATACAATCTCGTGCAGAGATCACAAGGTTGGATTCAACATCAGACTGGATAAACAAGCATACTATGGGGAGACGATTGAGTCCTTCATTCGCAAAAGAAAAAGATCAAGAATAAGCTCAGAGTTATTGAGTGAAAACCACACTGTGGCACTCTCTAACCATAAAATAGTAAAAATAAAGGATGCATCCGATGGTGAAAACCTCCCTGAGGCACTAGAGGATGAAGGATTCAATCTCCCCCCTACTACTCTACACCAAGAGAAGTCAGCAGTATTGGCAGAATAGTGCAACCCTATCAACCTGGGAACAGAAACAGAGCAACGAATCACATTCTACGCCCAAACACTTCAAACAGAGGAACAAGAACTATTTGCAGCATTCCTAAAGGAGAGAAAGGTAAATTTTGCGTGGACCTATCTAGACATGCCAGGCTTGGACCTTGAAGTGGTAGTGCATCATTTGGCCGTTTACCCTGGAGCAAAACCAGTCAGATAAAAGCTAAGGAAGACGCACCCACAAATAGCCTTGCTTGTAAAGATTGAGCTACAGAAACTTCTGGATGTTGACTTCATACGCCCAATCGACTATCCAGAATGGGTATCAAATCTCGTAGCCATCTCAAAACCAAAAGGGGGCATCCGCATTTGCATTGATTTTAGAGACCTAAACAAAGCATGTCCCAAGGATGACTTTCCACTACCCAACATTGACATGATAGTGGATATGACGGCCGGACATGAGATGCTCTCCCAAATGGATGGCTTCTCGGGGTACAATCAGATAATGATCTCAAAAGAAGACCAACACAAGACAACATTCACATATCCTTGGGGTACCTACTGCTGGAACGTAATGACATTTGGGTTGAAAAATGCAAGAGCTACATACCAAAGAGCCATGACATTAATCTTCCACGACATGATTCATAAAACAGTCAAAGATTATGTAGATGACATAATGGCTAAATCAAAGAAGAAATAAGACCATATAGCAACTCTAAGTGCTATCTTTGATAGGCTCAAACAATATAAGGTTAGACTCAACCCGAAGAAGTGTGTCTTTGGGGTACAATCAGGAAAGTTGCTAGGATACATAGTTTCAATGAGAGGAATAGAGGTGGACCCTGCAAAGGTAAAAGTAATCCTTGAAATGGAAGCACCAAGAATGTTAAAACAACTAAGAGGATTGCAAGGTAGACTTCAGTCCATCCGGAGATTCATAGCACAATTGGCAGATAAATAGATTGCCTATTCACACCTACTTCACAAGGGAGTAGCTTTCAAATGCGACGATAAATGCGAGTAAGCATTCAACAAAATAAAAGAATATCTACTTACACCACCTGTGTTGATGCCACCAATTATGGGGAAATCATTAATCCTATACATCTCATCAACAACAGCCACCGTGGGGGCCCTTTTAGCCCAACATGATGAAAAGGGAACCGAGTGGGTTATCTACTACATCAGCAGAACAATGGTGGGACATGAGCTCAATTACACGTCAATAGAAAAAGCTTTCCTAGCATTGGTATTTACGGCTCAAAAATTCAGACACTACATGCAAGCACACCAAATCAAATTGATTGCCAAAATAGACCCTCTAAAATACCTGTTGTCAAAAGCAGCGCTTACAGGTAGAATGGCTAAGTGGGTAATGATATTATCTGAACATGATATCGAAAATGTAGATCGAAAAGCCATAAAAGGACAAGTCATTGCGGATCAACTAGTAGAAGCTCCCCTCTACATAGATAACCCACTCATATCAGAATTCCCGGATGAGTCCCTTTTTAACCTTGGTGCAGCAGACCACTGGAAGTTATACTTTGATGGCTCTCACACACAACATGGGTCAGGAGCCGGTGTGTTTTTCATCACGCCGCAAGGAGACTGCATACCTAGATCATACAAGCTGGCATTCCCTTGTACTAACAATATAGCAGAATATGAAGCTTTGACCATAGGACTCAAGATTGCAGCACAATGGCGAATCATGGCACTAAAAGTCTATGGCGACTCGCAACTTATCATCAACCAAGTCAACAGCGAATACCAAACCAAGGATGATAAGCTCACACCATACAAGAAGGTGGTAGAAAGCCTCAAGGAATCTTTCATCGACATTACCTTTGAGCAGATACCAAGGACAAACAACAGAGCGGCTGATGCAATGGCGACAATTGGATCCTTACTCGACATCCCTCGTAACGTCTCGAAACATGAATTCCTCATAGAGCAGCTTCTCGTACCCACATTCGAGGTACCAGAGTCAGAATACGCATGTGAACTCGTTGGTCCTGGTGATCTTTGGTATCATGATATATACACCTACCTAAAGTTAGGAATCCTCCCCACTGACATCACTCCAAACCTAAAATGCACTTTTGTCAAAAGGACTTCACGATTCGTCATCCTAGGAGAGACCCTCTTTCGTAGGAGTACCGACAAAACCTTGCTGTGTTGTTTAAAACCTAAGGAAGCCTTGACTACTCTAATTGAGGTACACAATGGCACATGTGGGTCACGCTCAAGTGGTATGACCTTGGCTAAAAATTTGTTGAGAACAGGGTACTACTGGCCGATGATGGAAAGAGAGGCACTCAACTTTGTCATAAAATGCCTACAATGTAAACAACATGGAGACCTTATTCATGCACCAGCTCAATAACTGCATCCCATTGTTACACCTTGGCCCTTTTCACAATGGGGGCTCGATCTCATTGGTAAAATATTGCCCACCTCATCTAATGGCCATAAGTTCATAATCATTGCCACTGAATATTTCACAAAGTGGGTCGAAGCAATTCCCATGACCTACATCACGGGAAAAAAAATATCCAAATTCATCCTGAATTACCTAATTTTCCTGTACGGTGTTCCCCAATCCATTATCTCTGATAATGGGATGCCCTTCAAAAATCAGGATTTCCATGATTTGTGTGAAAAATTCAAAATCCAACACTATTTTTCCACTCCATACTATCCACAAGGCAATGGCCAAGCAGAAGCTACAAATAAAACCATTTTGAAAATCCTCAAAAAAATAGTCAATGACTCTGGTCATGACTGGCATCTATAGCTAAACCTCATCTTATGGGCCTACTGCACTAGCATCCGTACGCCAACGGGTCCCACCCCATTCTCTCTGGTCTACGGATCAGAAGTCATCCTCCCCATTGAGATCGAGCTCCTGTCGCTGAGGATATCACTGCAAAACCTCATCACAGATGACGAATATAGGGTCACAAGACTCATGAGTTGGAATTACTAGATGAAAGGTGCATGGATGCCCTTAATCATCTACAAGTATACCAAAATTGCCTAAAAAGGAGCTACAACAAGAAGATCATACAATGCACTTTCAAAGTTGGTGACCTCGTGCTGAAAGAAAACCAAAAGAACGTGCCAAATCTGGATACAAAGGGAAAGTTTGAGCCCAACTCGCTGGGACCCTTTATCATCACTACAAGCTATAGATCGGGGGTGTATCAGTTGTCGACACCAGAAGGCAAGCCCCTACAAGAGCCCATAAACAGTTCACACCTCAAAAAGTTTTATGCCTAAATCTTGCAAGGTATAGAACCAAAAAAACAAAAAATCAGAAAAAGTCCTAAAAAAATGGTTACCTTGATGAAAACCTAGCAAACAGGCATCTGGGTGACAACAAAAAAAATAAAAAATACAAATAATCCAAAAAAATCAGAAAAAAGATTAAAAAAATAGTAAAAAAAAGAAAAAATTCGTCCTCCAGTGAAAACCACTTCGGTGGCACTTTGGGCAAGTACCTTGGTGAAAACCTGGCAAACAGGCACCAAGTGTAAACAAAGCACCATCCCCACCTACCAGGATCTGCATGACTCTTTCCATCACTCATTCATCCACTCATCCGCTCACATCCATACCATAGCCTGCATTGGTGTCTACACCATGGAATTACTTGGTATATCTAATGTCAGTCTGTCCTGCCTTTATCAAAGTAGTCTGTCGCACCACACTGGGGGCACGTTCTCGCAACATCAGATCGGATTCATGTATATTCTCATGATCTTTTTCAAAATTTCATCAGAAAAAACCAAAAACATTCAAAAATTCATCAAAACATCCAAAAACATCCAAATCATCAAAATCCCAAAACATGTCGAAATATTGGAAAATCTTCAAAAATTCATCATTGATTCTTGTCAGTCTTTCACCTTGTTGAACTACGTCATCTCTGAGCTTGAACGTAGGCAAGGTTGATCTTTGATCATCCCCCGAGATAGTTAGGGTCAGTCCTTAGGCATCTGTCGCATTGGTAATCCGTTTGCCCACTTAGTTTGCATCTTAAGTCAGTCCTTTAAGTAATAAAATGGCAATCTGTTTGTCCATCTTATCGTCAAATCAGTTGTCGTCCGTCAAACTACGTGGTCTCTGTGTGTATAACGTAGGCAAGGCTCATCTATGGATTAGCTCCCAAGACCCCTAGGATAGGTCTCTAAGTTAGTCTATTCGTCGTAAATCCTAAAAATACCAAAAAACATTGAAAAATCTAGAAAATACCAAAAACAGCCTCAAAAATATCTAAAAAATCTGAAATGGTGCATCCATTTCATCTCGCTTTCACCCGTGATTGTCATCACTTAGAATGAATCATCGCCACCTTCACCCTTTGGTGAGTCAGTCAGAGGCAAGTCTAGCAGGTCTCAAAGTGAACACCTAATCGTGAGAGTCTCAAGTCTAGAACAGTAAGCAAGCAAGTTAGTCACGTCGGAGTATCAATAGCTTATCACCCAATCAGCCCCATCAAAACCCTGATCACTACATGTCCTAGGATGAAGCTGTCTTGCAATGGACATAAGCATCAGGTAACCCTCACAGTAGTTAGTCTTGGCTAGCGGTATGAAGAACATTAGCTCGTTTGTTTACCTTATTTGGTCTCTTTTGACTTATCTTATTTTGGCGCTCATTCCCAAGACCTCTCGATGATGCCTAAACAAAATAGGTTTAGAGAGAAAGGAATGGGGCAATGATCATTATCTTTTATCTGCTATGCTTGTGGGATACGCTTGTAAAATAACTTAGTCATGCATGTTTTGTTTGGTTTGTAGGGAGGATATTTTAAGTGTCTTGTTGACCACATCGGAAAGCTTGCTTTTCTGTGTTTTGGTCTGAGATATTTAGAATGTCTAAACTACATCCTGAATAAAGTATGTATGCTAAGTGTGAACAAGAATACTCCTATCTGATTTTCAAGTCAAATTCCATCACACTAGGTACCACGCCATCCTGGTTCTTAATACCTCGATGCATCGTACCTATGTGTGTTATCAAACATAACGCAATTGACCCTTTGAAAATCTCAATTCCTATATGCAAATGTAAAATCACCATCATCATCCTCACTAACTCATTAACTCTACAATTCTTCTATCTTTTTTCCACACTAACATGGTATTATAAAAGTAATCAAAACATCGCTCATGCATACATCCTGCATCCACTAGTTAGTTAACATCAGAAGAGCATTATATCATATCAATATATTAAGTTATGAGGAATAATATTCATTATTCTAAACATCTTAAGACATCATACATCATCATTACACCATTACCATTACTATTTGCATCCATTACCATTATTAATATGCATTACATCATTTAAAGCACGAAAAATACAAAAAGAAACGCATTCATTACATACACTGCATCATATAAACCATAAGGATAGAAACATCTCATAACATCACATATTGGAATTCACATATTTGCATTCACATCATAAAAGGGTGAATCATCTCATATATATCATCAAAAAATCATTGTTATCATACAAAATTGGATCAGGTGTCCATCGGATACATAATACAATAAGCCCAAAATATTGTAGCCCATATATCAAAAATGAAGCAAAACTGTCCTGTGATCAAAAAGGAGGCAGGCCCTGCTGGCTGCTACCCTCCCCATCCTGTCTCTCACCATGTGCCTCTGCTGGTCGCCTCCCGGTTTGCTGTGAGAAGTCTGGCACTTTGTTGCCTGATGGTACTACCTGCTAGTAATGATGTCGATAATACTCGGCCTCTCTGATAGCCTCTCTATAATCCTGAATATCAATCGATCGGGCCCGAGATGAGGACGCTACACTCTCTAACTGTCACCACCGGCCTATCTCCTGATCCCTCTCTGATTGTGCCTAGTCCCTCTCCGCAGTCAAAACCTGTATCTGCCCCTGTAGCTACTGAATCAATGCATCTCGATGGTCGGGCTACCCTGTTGGATGTCTTGTCGGCTACCCTACTGGCTGTCCTACTGGCTACCCTACTGGCTGATGCTGAGGATCTACCCTCGGCTGACCATTCTGATCTCCTGCTCGGATAAGTGACTGTTGAGCCCCATCCCTAGGAGGTGTCTGATGAGTAGGTGCCCCACCTTGTCCTCTGCCTCGGCCCCTGCCACCTGCTGACCCCTGCGTCTGCGCTGTGGGGCAACCGTGCATAGAATTGTCAATCTAGGAGGAGGCCTGAATAATGCCTTGTAAGTTACGGTGACTCCTACATCTATCGACCCCTGATCATATGGCCATGGTCGGGCCACTAACTGCCTAAACGAGGACACTGTCTCGTCTGCTGGGATGGGATGGCCCCATGCTGTCTCCCTAGTAGTACATGTGAAGATGGCCACATACTGGTCATCTGGCCTGTCCTGTACCTCCCCAAACTGGCGAGCAACCCATTTTGGAAGATATCTCTCAATCATCATATGCTCTCAGCCCTGCATCAGCCTATCCTATCGAGCGAAGAAGAGCTGCTGATCATCATCTATCCACGGACCAATACCCATCCACGGTCTCCAGATGAACTCTCTCATCTCATCGAGAACGCGCTGCCAGTACGGAATACCACCTGCACCGATAAAGGAAAAATGCATCAAAGCCCCGCCATACCGCCAAACAAGGGGGTCATCTATCTCTAAAGGAACTGGGGTAATGTCTAGATGAAGCACTGAGATCCTCTCCCATCCCCACACGTGCATCAAGGTGCCTCCTGCCTCGATGGACCTATTGTCCATATAAACAAAATTGTGAAGGTCTTTGTAAAGGAACGCCAGTAGTACTGGTCCCTAGGCAAAGCACTCCCTCTAATGAACCATCTGATCCCATGCAAGTCCCCATCCTGGACTAAAATATCGGCCCCACCGATCAGGTACCACAAGGCCTGAGATAATCACAGCAATGATCAATCGATATGTGTGCACGTGGTCACGATATATCTCCAGATCAATCTGACCATTGCAAAACTCAATGATGTCCATCTGCATCACCCCATATCAGGTCTCTCTGCCAGCATCTGGATCATAAATAACTCAGGTCCCATGAATGGGCAAGCGAAGGATGCGCCATACATCCTCAAGTGTGATGGTGGCCTCACTAGTAGGAAGATGAAATGAAGAGGTCTCATTGTGCCATCGCTCTACCAGGGTGGTAAGTATGCCTAGGTGAGTCGAACAAGAGGGGCATACGCAATGTACCAAAGACCAATAGCATCAAGGTGCTCCTGGACCAACTCAAGCATGGCCCCTAATCTACTAAGTACTGGCCATCGGTGCTCTCATGAATAGAGTATGGCAGGCTCCTCCTGCATAGGAAAAGTAGTCGCATAAGAAAAATAAGGTTTCAAAGTTCAAATCTACCTTAAACTGGCAAATGCGATGCTGTTTGTGGGTGCGATGCAGTTTGGAAAGTTCCAAACTACACTGCCATAGCAAAGTTTGTCATTTTGCAAATTACAAAGTGACCCACGCGGTGCACTTTTCATATGCGGTCCTATTTGGTGCAAACCCTAAATTCCTAACTGAGTCACGCGGTGAAGAATGGACATGCAGTGGACTTTGAAATAACTAAATGCAAAATTGCAAACTGGCCTGCGTGGGGCACTTCATATTTGTGGTGCAATACAGCACCGCGTGGTTGCGATAAGACACTTTCAGCGGTGCCATATGGCACCGTGTAGTTTGAACCGAACCCTAACCCTATTTAATGCACATAAAAGGATCAAATTGGAAGACGGATAGGGGTACATACCACAGGTCCTGCGCCTACTGGCCGCTGATGTGTCTGAACCCTCTCTGTCACGTGCCTGGGAAGCTGT
>CM021110.1:169987486-170111440 GCA_007115665.2 Sequoiadendron giganteum
AAGTGAGCCTTTGTATCCAGTTTTGGAATTCTTTATATTGTGAGCTAATCGTCACCATCATTTTTCCCTCATTTGGTTTTCCATTTAAATTTGGTTTTATTGTGTGCATGGTTTTATTACTTTTAGTTTTTGTTTCTGCACTTAATGATTGAATACATTAATAGAGTAAGGGTTGTGTGAATGCATATAAATCTAACTTCTATTGAGGGTTTTGAAGTTTAAAATTACTACATCTGATTCACGCCCCCTCTCAGATGTCTTTTTCAACAATTGGTATCAAAGTGAGGTTCCTTGGAGAAGAGATTAACTGCTTGAGAATTCTAGTGATTTGTGACTGACAGTCAATATGCCACTTTGCAAAAGTGTCATTTTAACTGACAAACATGGTACACTATGTTGTTTTATTTTTATTGCAATTGGATCTCAAGAAAATCTAAAGGATAACCAATTCTTATATTTAATTATCCTAAGGGAATAGCCAAGGAACAAGAAAAGATGAAACAAGCTTTTCCTCTACACTTTAGGCTCTATAAGACCTTGGAGGGTGATCTTATATAATATTCATTGATAAATTCACACATTTTTTTGTTGAATATTGTTAAAAATAGATATTCTCTCATATTATGGTCAAGAATTATAGATAAGTACATTTAATGGTCTAGATCGTTGAGTTTTCCTTGCATTCAACACATGAGAACATGCAAATAGCATTGTGAAAATAAATATTGCTTGAAAGGGAAATTCAATTTGAAATTTGTTACCATGGAGTTGCATTCAAAAATATTTAGACAAAATTGGTGCCTTAGACCTAGGAAACATAGTCAAGAGAGGTATAATTGAAAACTTGCATCTGAACAGTTAACCTAATTTCACAGAATCTTAGTAGCAATGCTTTACACTACTACCCTTATAGATTCATAACCATTTATACTTAAAAATCCTTGTAGATGCTAAAAAAATACAACATTTCCTATATAGCACATTTAATTCACTCTTTAAGTGAAAGCCATAGAAGAAATATTCAACCATAGAAAATTTGCCGAGATGAATAAAAAGATCTTTGATATGATTATATTCATAAATGAAAAGAGGTACACATTTTAGGAGACAATTCACTACAATTTTCCATTGTATATTCATGTATGGATCTAGTACTATCATACAAAATTGAAAATTACAACAAAATACTATCTACAAGTGTAGACATGGAAAATGAACAAATTCGTTTTGGCACACCTGATCCCAATTTTACTAACAACGTTTCCTCTTAGATCAAATTCTTAGCATTTCACCACTTTCTATCCCTTAATTCGATAAATCATTATTAAGTGTATCACCTCCTTTGATTAAATTAATCAGTTTAATTTAACCCTACATTGCTGTTTAATTAAATAAATCATTTTATTTAATTAAAATCTCGAAAGTCCTATTAAATTAAACCTTGTTTGATTTAATCTAACACATTCTTTCTTTATTAAATAAATCAAATCATCTATTTGATAAATCATTTCTTCTCAATTTTGACTTAAATCAATTCACAAATTTAAGTCTAAAATGGTCACATCACCTAATTCTTCATTAATTTAATCAAATCCATGATTAACTTAATCCCTCTCACTAAAATTCGCTAGAGAGTGCAACTTGCACAATAAATCAATTACTTTGATTTATTAATTCTCTTATTTTCCCTCACAAAGCATCAAAAAGGGAATATTCCTCTTTTGAATTCAAAAAGTCCAAGTGGACTTGGTCCTTCCAACAAGGCATTAAAAGCCTCTTACATGTCCTTGACCTTGAGCCAAGTGACATTAACTTCATTCCTTTTCCCTCTTCAACATGTCATTTCTCAAGTTTGAAATGCCACCTAATGGCATTTATTGGCACATTGGCCAAAACTTGCACATTCCTCATCCAATCACATATGGACAAGTGGCACAATGCCATTTCATGATCTTTTATCCCACATTGCATAATCTTGCTCATTCTTCCAAGATTTGAATCTATAAATTGGAGACTCTTCTCCTCAATCTTCATCCACAACTCATATGCAAAGTTACTCTCTCCACATTGAGAGCTAATTTTGCCAATTTCATCCAATCATCCACTATATTTGAGGTTTTGTAACAAGGTTATGCTCAAATCTCTTTGGAGATTTGACCATTTCTCTCACTCAATCAAGCATTTGCAATTAGGAATTGGGAAAGGGCCAATTGCAACATATCATTGGCACCAATTCCCCCATAACATCTTTAACTTATTTGCTTAATTAGGATTTAGTTTAAGTTTCTTGATTCATGTTCTTCATTTTTCCTAATCTTAGCTTAATAGGTGGATTTCATGGGGAATCCTTCAATCTTTACATGCATATTTGATCTAACACTAACAATGTTTGACTTCTTTGTGCATTTGCAGGTTTAGGGGTTCACAACAAGAAAACCTAGACTGAAAAGACACATAATGACTTACAAAATGCTCTTCTTACAAAAAATCTCCAAGATCTCGAGATAATTGCCACAAATTTCCTTTTATAGAAACAAGGGGGAAAATAAGCTTGAAGCCATAGGACAGATTCCACATTTTCATTTGACAACCTTGTCCTTCAAGAATTAGATAAAACAAGAGTTACAACTACTTCGTGGGAAAATAAAATATTTTGCTACAGGACAAAATTAGTTGCATGTGTTGTTGAAGAAGATCCTTGTTGATTCCAAAATGATGGAGAATAAGGTGGATGCACAAGTTAATTTTTTCACCTTTCATTATCTTCTACAACTTCAAAATATACCCAAGGAGAATATCGATTGGGCCATGTAAGATAAAATAGGCCCTACCTTCTATAGAAAGGACAAGAAAAATAACATGGGAAATATTTACTCAATATACTACTCAACCCATGAATTGTATTCTTTTTTTGTAGACCAATTCGAAGATAAGATATTTTGCACCTTATTGTTATGTGCATTGTATTTATCATCTTTAATGGATCTTGTTTCCTTAGAAAAAATATCCAAATTAGTCTCCAACTTAAATAGATCATCCATTGAATTGTTTAAGAGAGCTAATTCTGGCTTGCCATCTTTGTAGATAAAAGATGACAATGAAGGGACTATGCTTTCAAATTCAACCTTTCAAATATCCAATGACTTGATTGCACCAACATCATCCATAATCCTAGGTATGATCCCTTGTTCCATGCTTTCAAACATTTTTCAGTTTTGATTTGAATTACATATCCAAATTTATTTTAAATGCAGAGATATCCCCCAATAATTTTGTTGAATGCATAAGGAAACTGAGAGAGGGGTGTGAGTTAGTTGTACATTAAAACATCAAAAACATCATAAACATTCAAATCCACATAAATTTTAACAACCTTTAATTTTTTAGAATGATTTAGCATGAAATAAAATAATAGAAACTGAAACACATCAACACCATGCACAATAGAACACCAGCTTTACATGGAAACCCCAAAAAGGGAAAAACCACAATGAGGATTAGCTCACAATATAAAGTAATTGCAACACTGAATACAATAGGGTCACTACCAAAGGGATCGCTAACCAAAAGAAAGAAGAGCTCACTGCCAATGGCTCACTCCTAGATTTCAGAAAAGAAGAAAGGAAGATTGTTATACTGAGAAATACATCTCAATGTAACAGAAAAGTCCACCACAACATCACCAACACATTCAAAACCTTTATAAAGCTTGTAGACACCTTCTTCTCACTACTTCTAGTAGTCTAACTTATTGAAACTTGCATTGCACTTCATAAATTCTCACTTCACAACTCTACAATTCACATCACACACATTATTCATGCATCCTACATCAAAACAACTCTATACCTTCTTCAACCTTGAAAATAATTGGAAAATTTAGTTATGCAACTCAAACATGCAAATTAAAATTAGGTTGGCACCAAAACATTCCTGTGGTGGAAAGGAATGAGAGAAGACCATATCACATCTTAACTTAGACCCAAATTCACTCATACATGCCATGCCGCACTTCCACAATCACTGAAGAAAATTTTCAATTAGTGTAAACACCCAAGGTTGACTGAACCTATGTAAAAACCATTAAAAATTTAAGTACACACTTCCTTTGATCCAAAGATGACCATATAACACTGCAACTGCTTCCCGTGCTTCAAATTTGAAAATTTGCCAAACATCGCCACTTCCAAACTCCACCGCGTGTAATACTCAGCCGCACTTGCGGTCTTTGTTTCTGTAGAGCACTGCAGCCAGTCGACCACGCGGTGCTATACAACACCGCGTCTATTTTTAAGCAGCCCCACACCTGCTAAGGAGCACCGCATTTTCTAAACTCTGCCGTGGGATCAGTCTGGTTTTTAAAATTTGAATATTTTTTTTAATATTAACCTGATTTGCTATTTTTTCCTTTTTTCACTCTCTGTTTTTCTATTATTTTGCAGGATGGAGGCAAAAGGAGAAGTTCATAATCATGTTATCTTCACAAACCCGAAGTGTTTCTAAACACTAAAAGTGTTCTTTAACACTTTTTGAGAAAATTTGTTAAAATCTTTGGCCTTAGGAAAACTAATTTTACTTTGGGCTTAAAAAAAAAAAAACGTTCAAATTCTCTTTTATATATCATGTTCATGTTGTGCAAAGTGTTCCTAAACACTTGAGTATTCTTCAACACTTCATAAGAAAATTTGTTAAAATATTTGAGCTTAGGATACTAAATTTTCTTTGGGCTCTAAAAAGAACAATCAAACTTTGTTTTTTAAAGTCGCCAAGGGGCTAAAAGAATTTTAGGCAAATACACTAGAGTTGGTTTGAAAGGTAATAATTGAACAAGACAATTTCACACTTCATTTGGTGCTTTTAAAAAGGATTCATCATTGCTTTGAAGGTTAAAATGAACAAGTGTCTTTTATGTTTTGCAAACTTTTTTACAAATTAACATCATTAAAATGCGTATGCGCTTCTCTCGCACTTTATAGCGATCTTGAGAATCAAAAGCATTTTTGTGATATTAACTTGTCAAAAAGATTGCCTCCAGATTTCGATTTGGGCACATAAAATTGAACAAAGCATGCGAGTGTGAGCATAACATATTGTGGAGGTTTTCCCCTTTGTTTTTCAACAAAGGTTGTGTAAACTATGGGATATGTTGGCTCGCTTTTGTTTATCTTAGAGGGCCTGCCTTATGGGAAAAAGTACTCACCCAAGGGAACGACCCAACCAGGAACACGTTAAAGCCAAGTGACTTCCACTCGGGATATAAGTGTGGATATTGGAACAAAGGCCAATATCACGAGGATTATTTCGACAAGATGGATAGCAATGGACTCTCACTGATGTTGGATAATCCCCCACGAATGGAATGCCCGAATTAGAACCCCTTGTTTAGAAAAAGGCCAAAACCTTGTCTATCTTGTTGGTGCAAAAGGTCATGTCCTTTGAAGCCGCCCCACGTAACATGCGGTCTTGTTGTGGAAATTGAAAGTATGCCATGGGAGATTCATGGGTACTAATGCTTGGCTGACCCAAATAAGTGAGTGCCGTGGAGGGGAGCCAGTGTGGTCAAGAATTTAACCATTCACACAAGATATGTGCAGTTGGATTTATCCAAGTGGGAACCCAACAAGGTATTGTCTCATCAACCTAGGAGTGTAAAAGTGCTTGGAAGAACACATTGCTTGATCTTGGAAACATTTGAAAAAATGAACATACATAGAAAACTTTGAAATTTCAAACACCTTGTGGGAAACAAATACCTATTGACAAACTTGCCCACTCTTGCTTTCCCTAGGAATCACATTTCTAGAGGTTTCTAAGTGGACAAGTCCTACCATCATTTGTTTCCAATAAGGATAAACATAAGGAAACTTTTGCCCTATTTTCCTCAATTTCCACACAAAGGACCTTGTGGGATGAGAAAGAGAATGGGACATTAGACATATAGTTTGAAAACCTAAGCAAGCAAGTGTCTTGGATAAAAAGAACCTCATTTTACCAAGATAAAAAGACAAATGGGATTACACATGTGTTTTCTAACATGATTTCCCGCAAGATCAAAATCCCAAAGCCAAAGTTCAAGAAAGTGAGTCTAAAAATCTGTGAACAACGCCTTGAGATGCTCCTTGAAGTAAGGGAGAGACTTGTATACAATTTCTACAAAAAGGCCTCAAGGAACAATCCCGCATTATATGCATTTTATTGCCAACAAAATCTTGAACTTTTTCAAACGTTTGAGTTTCTCCCATAGGAAGTCTAGTGTGTTCTTCAATACTGAGGTTTTGTAGAAGGAGTCGCATCTAGGTTAAGGTTCAAGATCAAAGTTGTCATTTCCATTCATTCCTCCATCAAATCAAGTCTCATTTCATCATCAAACCTTTTGAGAACTCTAGAATCAATCATCACGCTAAACTTAGAGGGCTAAATCAACATCATCATATCTTGGCTTAAACACACTTAGCCAACATAGTCTTAACCATTGAACAAATTTTCTTTGAGATAAACACAACTTCTTAGAGTCTATTAGTTCTCAAACACATTGGCATAACACACTCTGTCAATTCATCCATTTGTGCAAGTTCTTTTAGGATAACACAACTTCCTAGGGAAAACAACTTCACAAAAATCTTGTTTGACTTAATGCATCTAGTCAAATTATCACAATGAAATCAAATCAACAGCCCTTACAAAGTTTAGCACATACCTTCAAAAGTTCTCCAAAAGGTTTCACTCACTCATCCCATCCATTTAACCCATCACCATTATCACCATCTTTGATCTTTTAGCTTCCCTAGTTCTTCTCTTTTGGACCTAAAGGATTAGGATCGAACAAATCCCTATTTTTTTATGGTCCAAACAAGATATCAATACAAGAAGGACATGGAGAATATTAGAGAAATATCAGCTTCTATGGACATGCATCATTTAAACACCGAAGTGAACCTAGCGGGATCAAGCAATCCCTTAAGCAACTCTCCCTTATCATCACAAAATCCTCAAGAGGAGAGTCATCAAGAGGACAACACAAATGAAGACATGGGGATGACACCAAATGAAATCATGCAAATGGTTCAAAATCCAGAGAACCACAAGATTGTTAGTTCTATGTTCAAATATATAAATATGATAGCGAGAGGAGGGGTCATGCCCCCTCCCGACCTTAACACAAGCACTAGTACAGATGCATCCCCATTGTCCAACATCAAGCAAGAAGTACCAAGCACCACATCGGTCATCACACCAACCTCCCCGAATGTGAACAAGGGGAGTGCCATGTTCCAGGAATTGCAAAAGCATCGCCATGTGGCTAATAAAGAAGCAATCATCACCCCCACACCGGCTACATCTATTCCAAAAAACCCATCTCACCCGTATGTCCCACTCAAATTTCATAACCCCGCTGGTTCATCCTCATTTCACGCCACACCAGCTTATCAATTGAACATACCAACTGCCCCATCGCATGAGGAAGTTGGCTTGCTTGGAATGACGGAAGCTATCAATCCTTTCTCTTTCCAAATAGGTGCATCATCCCTTCCCCCGCTTCTGTTCGCATCTGCATCACCTCTTGGAATAGGTCTTCCACCCTTGCCCATCAAATTTTTTGCTACTCCAAGCAATCCGACCACCACTTTGAACCCGCTTCTTTTGCCCATATCCTCACAACAAATCGCAACCATTCCTATCACCACGGTTAATGCATCTATTGGTCCTCAAGTCTCCCAAAGCATGCCTCATCAAGGACCAATCGTCTCAAACACCCCTCCGACAACCGAAATCACAATCACCACCACAATCCCTCCACCTGCCACAACAGTTGGCATGATTCATGTTCCACCAGCCATCCCACCGAAAGCCAACACAACAAATTCATTCACCACTCTAATCCAAACCCTCCAAAAGGCCAACCAACAAAGAGTACTACAACAAGCGCAAGCCCAAGTGCAAGCTCAAGCCCAAGCCCAACCGCAAGCCCAAGTGCAAGCCCAAGCACAAGCCGAAGCTCAAGCCCAAGCCCAAGCACAAGCTCAAGCCCAAGCTCAAGCCCAAGTGCAAGTGCAAGCACAAGCTCAAGCTCAAGCCCAACAACAGGCACAAGCTCAATACCAAGAGCAATTGCAAGTGGTCCATCTACAAGCCTACCAACAAGCCCTGCAAGAATTTCAGGCACAACACCAAGCTAAACAACAAGCTTTATTGGCACAACAGTAGCTCGACCAACAACAAGCATTGTTGGCACAACAAAAACTAGACCAACAACAAGCGTTACAAGCTCAACAGTAGATTGACCAACAACAGGCTTCATGGGAACAACAGTAGATGGACCAACAACAAGCGCTATTGGAACAACAACAACAAGATCAACAACAAGCATTGTTGGCACAAATGCAGGCTCACCAACAAGCCTTAAACGCACAACCAAGCTCGCAGCAAACACCAACCAGTACTCTGCCCACCCATCAAACACCTCCAACATCTCACCACTCATTCATCCCAGCCCTCGACCCAAGCAAGGATGTCGCAACACAAATCAAACTGCTTTCACAGCAGGTGTTGGAATTGCAAGCGGGAAAAACCACAAGGACACCAGGCAACTTGTGCCCTTATCCATTTGATAGAAGTCTCACCATGGTACCGTTCCCAAAGGGATTCGAGATCCCCAAATTTGATAAATACAATGGAACAGGCAACCCTGAAAACCACGTCAGGGAATTTTAGGTGCACTGCATGGAAGTCACATATGATGACACGTATCTAATGCGGCTCTTCCCCTGAAGCCTGACTAGTCCAGATATGGAATGGTTTTCTCACCTACCCACGGGCATTAAAACATTCAAGGAAATAGTGGAGGCTTTCCTTAAAAATTACGCTTTTAATATGGGTGCGGATATCAGTTTAGAAGAACTATTTGCACTCAAACAAAGAAAAGGAGAGCTATTCACATCCTTCTTGCAAAGATGGCGATCCAAGGCCAATCAGAGCAAGTGGACCATGCCAGAGGAACAACAAGTTTACACCATCATAGCCAATCTAGATGAAAACTTGGCGTTCTACCTAAAAATGTAGTGCATCACGTCTTACGATCAACTAATTCCAAAGGTGCTCAACATCGAAAGAGCCCTTACTGTGTCAGGAGGCGCACCAAAATTCACTCCACCATAGGATAACCACCCATCTAACAACTATAATGATAAACCTCGAACATGGTCGAGGAACAAAAATATCACGAATGATGGCGTGGTTGACGCTAAGGTAGTCATCAGCGCTCCTAAGCAAAATACCCAAAATCATCATCAACCGCAAAATCATAATCACAACAATGTGCAGACTAATGCGGTAGTAGCACAGTCACAACCACCTTCTACCAGTCAAGTCAACAATGTGGGTAATCAAGGAGGACCACCTCCTCGCAACAAGTTTCCCCCCAAGAGGAAGTTCACAGCCCTTGGCAAATCGATTGAGTCTGTCATGCAGAAACTGGTCAAAGAGAACCTAATCAAGATCTCTAACTCCAAACAATACACGAAGCCCATGACCAAACCATCGTGGTACAATGAGAATCTCCTGTGTGACTTTCACAAAGTCAAAGGACACACCACCGCCAACTACATGAGACTCAAAAATATCATCCAAGACCTTATCGAGGATAAGGTCATCAACATCGAGCAGCCGATCGGAAACCAAGACCTGGAAACTACATGAATCCGATGCTGAATCATAACCAAGGAAATAATCAGGGAAATAACCAATGAAATAACAAGGGTAAACAAAAGTATGCTAGTGCTAATCTAGTATACGAGGAGATAGTCGGATGTGTTGACGAGATGGTTACTGTCATAAATATCAAGGGAGCCAACAATGACTATGGAGTCACCACATGAGGCAGAAAGGTTACCATTGCGCGGGCACTTGCTAAGACCCCCATTACCAACACAAAGGCGGTCCCCTATGATTACAATGTAATTGACCAGCTGAAAAGAACACCCGCACAAATTTCCATCATGGAATTACTAAAAATCTCTGCTGCCCATAGACAGATCCTGGATGAAGCATTAGCTGCGTCTACCATTGCTGCCACCCTCAACATAGAGAAATTTCAAGCTATGGTGGGTAACATCATTACCCCAAATCTCATCACATTTTCTGACCAAGATTTCCCCCCGTAGCCATCTCATAACCGCACAATCCACGTCCAAGTCCTAATCCATAAAAAGAAAGTCAAGAGAGTCCTGGTAGATGGTGGTGTAGGTCTTAATATTTGTTCGCTAAAACTCATAAAAAATTGGGATTCGCTGAGGATTCTATCAATAAGAACAAAAGCATCATGATAAGAGCATACGATGACCAGGAAAGAGTGTCTCAGGGCACTATCAAGATCCCCATCCAAGTGGGGCCAGCGACCATGGAAATAACCTGTCAAGTTCTTGACCTTGATCTACCATACAACATCCTCTTGGGACACCCATGGATACACGAAATGAAGGCAGTGGCATCAACCTATCACTAGTGTATTAAGTTCTCATATCAAAATGAGGAGGTTGCTATACATGGGGATCCTGAACCTTTCGCCTATTGCAAAAACTTGGAAGCCAAGTTTTACAAGATCCCTCAAGTACCTAAAAATGATGAAGGACCATCCACTTCATACATAGACCCAACTAATCCCACCTCCACTTCTATGACAGAGAAACCCACCATCCCCAACATATCCGAGATCAAAAACATGATACAGGACAATGGATGCAGTGATTATAGAATGAAGAGAAATGCTTTTGTTTTAGGAGAGTTACCACAATCTCTTAGGTCACATGGGCAACCACAATTGATTCAAACACTTGACCGCATTAGAACGGAACCCTCTGGATTTCATAGTTGGGGGGATCTCAGTCGGGAGAATGTGGATGAGGAGGACATCACAAACACCCTGTACCAAGATGAAAGACCCACTCCCACCCTACCCATGGAGGAAACAAATAGAGGGTTACAAGTGATGTTTGACATGGGCTATAACAGGAATGAAAGCCTAGGAAGAAACAATGATGGACGGTTGGAGCCCATCATGGTGGAAAGAAGGATGCAAAACATTGGCCTCGGCTATACTCCTCCGAGTATAACCATATGTGGCAGAGGTAAGCCCAGAAGAGCAGTCTGGTCCTCTCCTTAGGTAACAAAAACAATCCCTAGACCACCTGTTTGCTTAGGGATCCCAATCGATAATTACACCTTTGACGTTACCGAGGTATGTGCTAGTAGTGATGACAAGGATACCATAGCGAGTCTCCCTGGGCTTTTCGAAGAGTCCACCTTGTTAATGATTAGTGCCTCACCCGCTGAGCCAAGCCAATGAACCCACCAAATCCACTTAGTATACCCTCAACTCATCGATCACGACCAACGGGAATCGCCAATTCTAGACTCATTCGAAAACGATGAGGCTCTCTCGGAATTCATGGGACTAAGGGATACAATCTCGTGCAGAGATCACAAGGTTGGATTCAACATCAGACTGGATAAACAAGCATACTATGGGGAGACGATTGAGTCCTTCATTCGCAAAAGAAAAAGATCAAGAATAAGCTCAGAGTTATTGAGTGAAAACCACACTGTGGCACTCTCTAACCATAAAATAGTAAAAATAAAGGATGCATCCGATGGTGAAAACCTCCCTGAGGCACTAGAGGATGAAGGATTCAATCTCCCCCCTACTACTCTACACCAAGAGAAGTCAGCAGTATTGGCAGAATAGTGCAACCCTATCAACCTGGGAACAGAAACAGAGCAACGAATCACATTCTACGCCCAAACACTTCAAACAGAGGAACAAGAACTATTTGCAGCATTCCTAAAGGAGAGAAAGGTAAATTTTGCGTGGACCTATCTAGACATGCCAGGCTTGGACCTTGAAGTGGTAGTGCATCATTTGGCCGTTTACCCTGGAGCAAAACCAGTCAGATAAAAGCTAAGGAAGACGCACCCACAAATAGCCTTGCTTGTAAAGATTGAGCTACAGAAACTTCTGGATGTTGACTTCATACGCCCAATCGACTATCCAGAATGGGTATCAAATCTCGTAGCCATCTCAAAACCAAAAGGGGGCATCCGCATTTGCATTGATTTTAGAGACCTAAACAAAGCATGTCCCAAGGATGACTTTCCACTACCCAACATTGACATGATAGTGGATATGACGGCCGGACATGAGATGCTCTCCCAAATGGATGGCTTCTCGGGGTACAATCAGATAATGATCTCAAAAGAAGACCAACACAAGACAACATTCACATATCCTTGGGGTACCTACTGCTGGAACGTAATGACATTTGGGTTGAAAAATGCAAGAGCTACATACCAAAGAGCCATGACATTAATCTTCCACGACATGATTCATAAAACAGTCAAAGATTATGTAGATGACATAATGGCTAAATCAAAGAAGAAATAAGACCATATAGCAACTCTAAGTGCTATCTTTGATAGGCTCAAACAATATAAGGTTAGACTCAACCCGAAGAAGTGTGTCTTTGGGGTACAATCAGGAAAGTTGCTAGGATACATAGTTTCAATGAGAGGAATAGAGGTGGACCCTGCAAAGGTAAAAGTAATCCTTGAAATGGAAGCACCAAGAATGTTAAAACAACTAAGAGGATTGCAAGGTAGACTTCAGTCCATCCGGAGATTCATAGCACAATTGGCAGATAAATAGATTGCCTATTCACACCTACTTCACAAGGGAGTAGCTTTCAAATGCGACGATAAATGCGAGTAAGCATTCAACAAAATAAAAGAATATCTACTTACACCACCTGTGTTGATGCCACCAATTATGGGGAAATCATTAATCCTATACATCTCATCAACAACAGCCACCGTGGGGGCCCTTTTAGCCCAACATGATGAAAAGGGAACCGAGTGGGTTATCTACTACATCAGCAGAACAATGGTGGGACATGAGCTCAATTACACGTCAATAGAAAAAGCTTTCCTAGCATTGGTATTTACGGCTCAAAAATTCAGACACTACATGCAAGCACACCAAATCAAATTGATTGCCAAAATAGACCCTCTAAAATACCTGTTGTCAAAAGCAGCGCTTACAGGTAGAATGGCTAAGTGGGTAATGATATTATCTGAACATGATATCGAAAATGTAGATCGAAAAGCCATAAAAGGACAAGTCATTGCGGATCAACTAGTAGAAGCTCCCCTCTACATAGATAACCCACTCATATCAGAATTCCCGGATGAGTCCCTTTTTAACCTTGGTGCAGCAGACCACTGGAAGTTATACTTTGATGGCTCTCACACACAACATGGATCAGGAGCTGGTGTGTTCTTCATCACGCCGCAAGGAGACTGCATACCTAGATCATAAAAGCTAGCATTCCCTTGTACTAACAATATTGCAATATATGAGGCTTTGACCATAGGTCTCCAGATTGCAGCACAGTGGCGAATCATGGCACTAAAAGTCTATGGGGACTCACAACTTATCATCAACCAAGTCAACGGTGAATACCGAACGAAGGATGATAAACTCACAGCATACAAGGAGGTGGTAGAAAGCCTCAAGGAATCTTTCATTGACATTACCTTTGAGTAGATACCAAGGGCAAACAACAGAGCAGCCAATGCAATGGCGACAATTGGATCCTTACTTGACATCCCTCGTAACGTCTCAAAACATGAATTCCTCATAGAGCAGCTTCTTGTACCCACATTCGAGGTACCAGAGTCAAAATACGCATGTGAACTCGTTGGTCCCAAGGATCTTTGGTATCATGATATATACACCTACCTAAAGTTAGCAATCCTCTCCATTGACATCACCCCGAACCTAAAACACACTTTTGTCAAAAAGACTTCACGATTCGTCATCCTAGGAGAGACCCTCTTCCATAGGAGTACCGACGGAACCTTGCTACGTTGTTTAAAACCAGAGGAAGCCTTGTATGCTCTAATTGAGGTACACAATGGCACGTGCGGGTCACACTCAAGTGGTATGACCTTGGCTAAAAAAGTTGTTGAGAATAGGGTACTACTGGCCGACGATGGAAAGAGAGGCACACACCTTTGTCAGAAAATGCCTACAATGTCAACAATATGGAGACCTTATTCATGCACCATCTCAAGAACTGCATCCCATTTTTACACCTTGGCCCTTTTCACAATGGAGGCTTGATCTCATTGGTAAAATATCGCCCACCTCATCCAATGGCCATAAGTTCATAATCACCACCACTGAATATTTCACAAAGTGGGTCAAAGATATTCCCATGACCTACATCACGCGAAAATAAATATCCAAGTTCATCCTAAATTACCTCATTTTCCAATATGGTGTTCCCCAATGCATTATCTCTGATAATGGGATGCCCTTCAAAAATCAGGATGTCCATGATTTGTGTGAAAAATTCAAAATCCAACACCGTTTTTCGACTCCATACTATCCACAAGGAAATGGCCAAGCAGAAGCTACAAATAAAACCATTTTGAAAATCCTCAAGATAACAGTCAATGACTCTAGTTGTGACTGGCATCTACAGCTAAATCTCGCCTTATGGGCCTACCGCACTAGTATCCGTACGCCAATAGGTGCCACCCCATTCTCTCTGGTCTACGGATCAGAAGCCATCCTCCCCATTGAGATCAAGCTCTCGTCGTTGAGGATATCACTACAAAACCTCATCACAGATGAGGAATATAGGGTCACAAGACTCAATGAGCTGGAATTACTAGATGAAAGGCACATGGATGCCCTTAATCATCTACAGGTGTACCAGAATCACCTAAAAAGGAGCTACAACAAGAAGATCAGACAACACACTTTCCAAGTTGGTGACCTCGTGCTGAAAGAAAACCAAAAGAACGTGCCAAATTCGGATACAAAGGGAAAGTTTGAACCCAACTGGTTGGGACCCTTTATCATCACTACAAGCTTCAAATCGGGGGCATATTAGTTGTCAACACCAGAAGGCGAGCCCCTGCAAGAGCCCATGAATAGTTCACACCTCAAAAAGTTTTATGCTTAAATCTTGCAAGGTATAGAACCAGAAATACAAAAACAATCAGAAAAAGTCCTGAAAAAATGGTTACCTTGATGAAAACCTGGTAAACAGGCATCTTGGTGACAACAAAAAAAATCAAAAAAATAAAAAAATCCAAAAAAAATCAGAAAAGGATTGAAAATAGTAAAGAAAAAATTTCGTCCTTTAGTGAAAACCACTTCGGTGGCGCTTTGGGCAAGTACCTTGGTGAAAACCTGGCAAACAGGCACCAAGTGTAAGTAAAGCACCTTCCCCATCTACCAGGATCTGCACGATTCTTTCCATCACTCATTCATCCACTCATCCACTCGCATCCATACCATAGCCTACGTTGGTGTCTACACCATGTTCCAGCATGGAATTACTTGGCATTTCGAAGGTCAGTTTGTCTTGCCTTTATCGAAGCAGTCTATCGCACCACACTAGGGGCACGTTCTCGCAACATCGAATCGGATTCATGTATATTCTCACGATCTTTTTCAAAATTTCATCAGAAAAAACCAAAAACATTCAAAAATTCATCAAAAAGTCCAAAAACATCCAAATCATCAAAATCCCAAAACATGTTGAAATATCGGAAAATCTTCAAAAATTCATCATTAAGTCTTGTCAGTCTTTCACCTTGTCGAACTACGTCATCTCTGAGCTTGAACGTAGGCAAGTTTGATCTTTGATCATCCCCCGAGACAGTAAGGTCAGTCCTTAGGCATCCGTCGCATTGGCAATCCGTTTGCCCACTTAGTCTGCATCTTAAGTCAGTCCTTTAAATAATAAAATGGCAATCCATTGGTCCATCTTATCGTCAAGTCAGTTGTCGTCCATCGAACTACGTGGTCTCTACGTGTATAACATAGGCAAGGCTTATCTATGGATCAGCTCCCGAGACCCCTAGGATAGGTCTCTAAGTTAGTCTATTCGTCGTAAATCCTAAAAATACCAAAAACAGCCTCAGAATATTTGAAAATCCAAAATGGTGCATCCATTTCATCTCGCTTTCACTCGTGATCGTCTCACTCATAATAAATCAATCGCTGCCTTCACCCTTTGGTAAGTCAGTCAGAAGCAAGTTTAGCAGGTTCCAAAGTGAACGCTTAATTGTCAAAGTCTTAAGCCTAAGTTAGTAAGCAAGCAAGTTGGTCAACTCGGAGTATCAATAGCTTATCACCCAAATGAGTCCCATCAAAACCCTGATCACTACATGTCCTAGGATGAAGCTTTCCCATGATGGACATAAGCATCAGGTATCCCACAGTAGTTTAGCCTTGGCTAGCGGTACGAAGAACATTGGCTTGTTTGTTTACTTTATTTGGTCTTTTTGACTTATCTTATTTTGCGCTCATTCCAAGGACCTCTCGATGATATCTAAACAAAACAGGTTTAGAGAGAAAGGACTGGGGCAATGATCATTATCTTTTATCTGCTATGCTTATGGGGTACGCTTGTAAAATAACTTAGTTATGCATGTTTTGTTTGATTTGTAGGGAGGATATTTTAAGTATCTCGTTGACCACATAGGAAAGCTTGCTTTTCTGTGTTTTGGTCCGAGATATTTAGAATGTCTGAACTACATCCTAAATAAAGTATGAATGCTAAGTGTGAACAAGAATACTCCTATCTAATTTTCAAGTCAAAGTCCATCACACTAGGTACCATGCCATCCTGGTTCTTAATACCTCGATGCATAGTACCTATCTGTGTTATCAAACATAACGCAATTGACCCTTTGAAAATCTCAATTCCTATATGCAAATGTAAGATCACCATTATCATCCTCACTAACTCATTAACTCTACAATTCTTCTATCTTTTTTCCACACTAACATGGTATTATAACAGTAATCAAAACATCGCTCATGCATACATCTTGCATCCACTAGTTAGTTAACATCAGAAGAGCATTATATCATATCAATATCTTAAGTTATGAGGAATAATATTCAATATTCTAAACATCTTAAGACATCATACATCATCATTACACCATTACCATTACCATTTGCATCCATTACCATTATTAATACGCATTACATCATTTAAAGCACGGAAAATACAAAAAGAAATGCATTCATTACACTGCATCACATAAACCATAAGGATAGAAACATCTCATAACATCACATATTTGCATTCACACATTTGCATGTACATCATAAAAAGGGCGAATCATCTTATATATATCATCAAAAAATCACTGTTATAATACAAAATTGGATTAGGTGTCCATCGGATACATAATATAATAAGGCCAAAATACTGCAGCCCATATATAAAAAATGAAGCAAAACTGTCATGTGATCAAAAAGGAGGCGGGGCCTGCCGGCTGCTGCCCTCCGCATCCTGTCTCTCGCCGTGTGCCTTTGTCAACTGCCTCCCCGTCTACTGTGAAAAGTCTAGTACTTGGCTGCCTGATGGTACTACCTGTTGGTAATGATGTCGATAATACTCAACCTCTCTGATAGCCTCTCTATAATCTTGAATATCAATCGATTGGGCTCGAGATGAGGATGCTACACTCTGTAACTGCCACCATCGGCCTATCTCCTGATCCCTCTCGAATCATGCTTGGTCCCTCTCCATAATTAGAACCTATATCTGCCCCTGTAGCTGCTGAATTAGCGCATCTCGATGGTCGGGCTGCCCTACTGGCTATCCTGCTGGCTGTCCTGTTGGCTGATGCTGAGGATCTACCCTCGGCTGACCATCCTGATCTAGTGCTCGGACAGGTGACTATTGAGCCCCATCCCTAGGAGGTGTCTGATGAGGAGGTGCCCCACCTCGTCCTCTGCCTCACCCCCTGCCACTTGCCCGAACCCTGCGTCTGCACCGTGGGGCAATCGTGCTTGGAACTGTCAATCTAGGAGGAGGCCTGAACCATGCCCTGTAAGCTGCGGTGACTCCTGCATCTACCAGCCCTTGATCATATGGCCATGGCCAGGCTACTAACTGCCTAAATGAGGACACTACCTTGTCTGCTGGGATGGGTTGGCCCCATGCTATCTCCCTAGTAGTGCGTGCAAAGATGGCCACATACTGGTCATCTGGCCTATCCTGTACCTCGCCAAAATGGCGAGCAACCCTATCCAGAAGATATCTCTCAATCATCGTATGCTCTCAGCCCTGCATCAGCCTGTCCTGTCGAGCGAAGAATTGCTATTGATCATCATCTATCCACAGACCAATACCCATCCACGATCTCCAGATGAACTCTCTCATCTCATCGAGAACTCGCCGCTAGTACGGAATACCACTTGCGCTAGTAAAGGAAAAATGCATCAAAGCGTCACCATACCGCTAAAGAAGGGGGTCATCTATCTCTAAAGGAATTGGGGAAATGTCTGGACGAAGCACTGAGATCCTCTCCCATCCCCACACGTGCATCAAGGTGCCTCCTGCCCTGATGGACTTGCTGTCCATATAAACAAAATCGTGAAGGTCTCAATAAAGGGACGCTAGTAGTACTGGTCCCCAGGTGAAGCACTCCCTCTGGTGGACCATCTGATCCCATTCAAGTCCCCATCCTGGACTAAAATATCGGCCCTGCCGATCAGGTACCACAAGGCCTGAGATAATCGTAGCAATGATCATTCGATATGTGTGCACGCGGTCACGATATATCTCTAGATCAATCTGACCATTGCAGAACTCAATGATGTCCATCTGCATCACCCCGTAGCAGGCCTTTCTACCAGCATCTGGATCATAAATAACTCAGGTCCCATGAATGGGCAAGCGAAGGATGCGCCATACATCCTCAAGTGTGATGGTGGCCTCGTCGGTAGGAAGATGAAATAAAGAGGTCTCACTGTGCCATCGCTTTGCCAGGGTGGTAAGCATGCCTAGGTGAGCCCGAACAGGAGGGGCATACGCAATGTACCAAAGGCCAATAGCACCAAGGTGCTCCTAGACCAACTCAGGCATAGCCGCCAATGTACTAAGTACTGGCCATCGGTGCTCTTGTGAATAGAGTACGCTAGGCTCCTCCTGCACAGTAAAAGCAGTCGTGTCAAAAAAATAAAGTTTCAAAGTTCAAATTTGCCTTAAACTGGCAAATGCGGCACTATTTGCGGGTGTGGCGCAGTTTGGAAAGTTCCAAACTGCACCGCCGCGATGGAGTTTGTCATTTTTCCAATTACAAGGTGACCTGCGTAGTGCACTTTTCATATGCGATCCTATTTGGTGCAAACCCTAAATTCCTAACTGAGCCGTGCGGTGAAGAATGGACATGCGGCGGACTTTGAAATAACTAAATGCAAAATTGCAAATTGGCCCACGTGGGGCACTTCGCATATGCAGTGCAATACAACACCACGCAGTTGCGATAAGACACTTTCAGCGGTGCCATATGGCACCGCGCAATTTGAACCGAACCCTAACCCTATTTAATGCATGAGAAATGATAAAATTAAAAGACGGACAAGGGTACATACCATAGGTCCTATGCCTACTGGCTGCTGATGTGTCCGAACCCTCTCTGTCACGTGCTTGGGAAGCTGTCGTTGCGCCATTTCCACTCAAACTCAGAGCTAATGAATTGAAAATGACCCTTTGCGGTCTATTTAAGCCTAAAAAATTAGGGTTTTTTGACCTAATGTGACCTCCCAGCTTGGGTTTTGGTCCCCTGAACCCGTTTTCATCTAACAAAGAGTCGTTTTGCATCCCTTCTGGCATTTTAAGCAGTTTTCTGGCGTTTCGGGCATTTCTGGCCTGTCGGGCACCTTGTTATCTTTTTTCGAGAGATCTTGATTTTACTAACAACGTTTCCTCTCAGGTCAAATTCTCAGCATTTCACCACTTTCTATCCCTTAATTCGATAAATCATTATTAAGTGTATCACCTCCTTTGATTAAATTAATCAGTTTAATTTAACCCTACATTGCTGTTTAATTAAATAAATCATTTTATTTAATTAAAATCTCTAAAGTCCTTTTAAATTAAACCTTGTTTGATTTAATCTAACACATTCTTTTTTTATTAAATAAATCAAATCATCTATTTGATAAATCATTTCTTCTCAATTTTGATTTAAATCAATTCACAAATTTAAGTCTAAAATGGTCACACCACCTAATTCTTCATTAATTTAATCAAATCCATGATTAACTTAATCCCTCTCACTAAAATTCTCTAGAGAATGCAACTTGCACAATAAATCAATTACTTTGATTTATTAATTCTCTTATTTTCCCTCACAAAGCATCAAAAAGGGAATATTCCTCTTTTGAATTCAAAAAGTCCAAGTGGACTTGGTCCTTCCAACAAGGCATTATAAGCCTCTTATATGTCCTTGACCTTGAGCCAAGTGACATTAACTTCATTCCTTTTCCCTCTTCAACATGTCATTTCTCAAGTTTGAAATGCCACCTAATGGCATTTATTGGCACATTGGCCAAAACTTGCACATTCCTCATCCAATCACATATGGACAAGTGGCACAATGCCATTTCATGATCTTTTATCCCACATTGCTCAATCTTGCTCATTCTTCCAAGATTTGAATCTATAAATTGGAGACTCTTCTCCTAAATCTTCATCCACAACTCATATGCAAAGTTACTCTCTCCACATTGAGAGCTAATTTTGCCAATTTCATCCAATCATCCACTATATTTGAGGTTTTGTAACAAGGTTATGCTCAAATCTCTTCGGAGATTTGACCATTTCTCTCACTCAATCAAGCATTTGCAATTAGGAATTGGGAAAGGGCCAATTGCAACATATCATTGGCACCAATTCCCACATAAGATCTTTAACTTATTTGCGTAATTAGGATTTAGTTTAAGTTTCTTACTTCATGTTCTTCATTTTTCCTAATCTTAGCTTAATAGGTGGATTTCATGGGGAATCCTTCAATCTTTACATGCATATTTGATCTAACACTAACAATGTTTGACTTCTTTGTGCATTTGCAGGTTTAGGGGTTCACAACAAGAAAACCTAGACTGAAAAGACACATAATGAATTACAAAATGCTCTTCTTACAGAAAATCTCCAAGATCTCGAGATAATTGCCACAAATTTCCTTTTATAGAAACAAGGGGGAAAATAAGCTTGAAGCCATAGGACAGATGCCACATTTTCATTTGACAACCTTGTGCTTCAAGAATTAGATAAAACAAGAGTTACAACTACTTCATGGGAAAATAAAATATTTTGCTACAGGACAAAATTAGTTGCATGTGTTGTTGAAGAAGATCCTTGTTGATTCCAAAGTGATGAAGAATAAGGTGGATGCACAAGTAATTTTTTTCACCTTTCATTATCTTCTACAACTTCAAAATATACCCAAGGAGAATGTTGATTGGGCCATGTAAGATAAAATAGGCCCTACCTTCTATAGAAAGGACAAGAAAAATAACATGGGAAATATTTACTCAATATACTACTCAACCCATGAATTGTATTCTTTTTTTGTAGGCCAATTGGAAGATAAGATATTTTTCACCTTATTGTTATGTGCATTGTATTTATCATCTTTAATGGATCTTGTTTCCTTAGAAAAAATATCCAAATTAGTCTCCAACTTAAATAGATCATCCATTGAATTGTTTAAGAGAGCTAATTCTGGCTTGCCATCTTTGTAGATAAAAGATGACAATGAAGGGACTATGCTTTCAAATTCAACCTTTCAAATATCCCATGACTTGATTGCACCAACATCATCCATAATCCTAGGTATGATCCCTTGTTCCATGCTTTCAAACATTTTCAGTTTTGATTTGAATTACATATCCAAATTTATTTAAAATGCAAAGATATCCCCCAATAATTTTGTTGAATGCATAAGGCAACTGAGAGAGGGGTGTGAGTTAGTTGTACATTAAAACATCAAAAACATCATAAACATTCAAATCCACATAAATTTTAACAACCTTTAATTTTTTAGAATGATTTAGCATGAAATAAAATAATAGAAACTGAAACACATCAACACCATGCACAATAGAACACCAGTTTTACATGGAAAACCCAAAAAGGGAAAAACCAAAATGAGGATTAGCTCACAATATAAAGTAATTGCAACACTGAATACAATAGGGTCACTACCAAAGGGATCGCTAACCAAAAGAAAGAAGAGCTCACTGCCAATGGCTCACTCCTAGATTTCAGAAAAGAAGAAAGGAAGATTGTTATACTGAGAAATACATCTCAATGTAACAGAAAAGTCCACCACAACATCACCAACACATTTAAAACCTTTATAAAGCTTGTAGACACCTTCTTCTCACTACTTCTAGTAGTCTAACTTATTGAAACTTGCATTGCACTTCATAAATTCTCACTTCACAACTCTACAATTCACATCACACACATTATTCACGCATCCTACATCAACACAACTCTATACCTTCTTCAACCTTGAAAATAATTGGAAAATTTAGTTATGCAACTCAAACATGCAAATTAAAATTAGGTTGGCACCAAAACATTCCTGTGGTGGAAAGGAATGAGAGAAGACCATATCACATCTTAACTTAGACCCGAATTCACTCATACATGCCATGCCACACTTCCACAATCACTGAAGAAAATTTTCAATTAGTGTAAACACCCAAGGTTGACTGAACCTCTGTAAAAACCATTAAAAATTTAAGTACACACTTCCTTTGATCCAAAGATGACTCATAGAGAAAAAATATCACTTGAACATAATATGGAATATTCCAAAACACCTTGAAATCCAATAAATTCCTTCACAAAAACCATCCTATTCACCCAAATAATCTTCCACACACTACAACTCAAGAAATCAAATTGTGAAGTGCCAAATCATGAAAAAATTAATCCAAAGGTAGATATGAACCTTATCAGAACACTTTTAGAACCACAAAACTAGAACATAAACTATGGAGAAATGTGGAGCAAAATCATTTCTCCTAGACAACAATGCAACACAGTTTACACACTGGTGAACACAAATTTCTTTGTACAACAATAAAGATCTAGAAACTCTAGATATACCACCTAAGAACACCTATAATCAACAGATCCAAACCACACAAGAATACCTTTAACACAAAATAAATGTAAATCAAAAATAGAACTCCACTCTATATGCTAGAACACCTCTACAACACATTGTTTCCTCTTTTATTCAAATTTTCTCAAAATCACTTGGAAACCAAGCACCCGAAACACATTCTTATCATCTTCACCAATTTCTCATCATCACCAAACCAGATATAACACAACAAATCAACTAAACAACAACCACTCAAATAATCTTATCAAAGCAACAGTAGAGGTTGACACTAGTAATACTTACTAATGACAACATAATGTAACTAATCAAATCATCATGAAAAACTCATAAATGAAACAACATAGATCTATTGACATCAATGAAAACACCAAATACACAAACTTTCAACAAATTGAATTTATTCAAGAACTTGGGCGAAGTTCTTAGGGGCACTTCCATCAAAACTTGCCATCTTCATCATCTCTTTAACTAAACTAGCTCTAAGGATCCATTTGCTTAATACTTCTTGGAAGATATTCTAAATTTTCTTATTCTTAGCACAAGATCTATGAAAACCATCAAAATCACTCCAAGCTCCATCCACTTTATGAAAAACACAAGAAATTTTATGATCTAAAAGTCCATCAATGATATTTGTGGCAACAGTTTTAGCTTCCTCCCTTGCATTCCATTCATTTTCTTTTCTTTTCTCTAGTTTCTCTTTCCATTCCTTGATCCTAAGAGACAAAGTCTCTCTGTCTTGAGAGGATAGTTGGTTTGATGTAGATGGAGGAGGCTAAGGGGTTGTATGATTCCAAGTAGGGAGGCAATCAATTACCAATCATAAATTCAACTGATTTTAACAAGCCTTTAATCTTCCAAACCCTATCTAGGGAGATTCTATTACAAAGAAACTCTCCTCCAAACAATCTAACAACCCCAAATACCTATGGATAGTCTTTACCTAGCCTCCAAAACCAAATAATCTACAACGTTTACTCAAGGAAACACTTCCTATTGCCTCAAAACATGAAACCCTCATTTCAAGCCATTCTAAAGAGGGTTTATTGTAAATTTACATTCCCAACTTCTCCACACCTTTCCAATGCATCAAGCATGCTCCAATAGGTCTGCCTATGCTTAATCAACCCTTAAATTTTTCTACCCCATAGATTTTCCACATTTTCCTACTCTTAACCACCAATTTTCAATCAATATACACAAATTCAACAACTAGGGCATCATACCCAAATACACCTATGGCCTCCAGTGCTCTAAAAAACCACACAAACATAAAGCCTACACCTACTGGAGCCATTCCACTGAGTTACAACATGACACAATGGCTGGAATGGCTTAAATGACCATTTTAAACTATCAAAGACTGGCTTTTCATAGGCAACTTCAGAGAAATGGCTCTAAGATCTACAAATCTTAATGGATTTGCACCAAACCAACCATAAAGAAAACTAGACTCATGTTATAATATATTATAATATACTTCTCATCACAAATGATCTGTATGGGATCGTACAAATGTCTGCAACAACAAAAATACAATAAAAATGTTGGAAAGGATTTAATTTATTATTCAAATTTTGAAATGTTACAACCACCAATAGTTTCAAACATTCACAAGGACTTTATAAATATTTCATCAACTTCCCAAACTAAACATCATTGAATTAAGACCTCCCCACAACCAAAATGACCTTTCAACTTCCTACTTTGCACTTTTTGCATTTTTGCATTGACAACTTTTCAAAATTTTGTAACTTTTACAATATTAAAACTAATGACCTCAAAATGACTCAAGTGCAACAAAAATGGTCTATTAAGACCTTATTGAATGCAAAAAGACCTAAAATACCTACAAACTTACTACTTGACCCCTAATTGTAAAAGCATGGCCTAGGCGCCCCTGCACCATACAACCAGCCTTGAAAATTTTCCATGTCCCTTGAAAAGTGTGTTGCAACTTGTCCACCTCTGAATAATCCATGCTTCTAACCTCTTAAATCTCCTTCATCAGGTATACCTTTCCATTGATTCAAATTTTTCTTGGAATTCTTGATCTTGTTACCAATTGGATAATGCTCCATCTTTACCAACTGATCAGTTGAGTGTCCTCTAAAATTTTCACCATCATACACTGATGTTGTACCTACTTTGACATCTACACACATGTCCTTATCAATTGTCCCTTGACAGATCCTCTTTTCCACCTTTGTTGCATGCTTAAACCCTTGCCAAATACTCTTATTGACTTCATATTTTGCCTTTATCATTGTCCCTGAGTTCTCTGCCCCAAATACCTTTGCCTTATTAGGCTTACAAACATCTGTTCCATTAGATTTAGGAACCTCTATCCTCATGATCACTGTCCTATTAGAACTACCGACCTTTGTTTTGATAGTATGAGACTGCCTACTGACCTCTTTTGTTCTCAATGGACATATCACTATCCCTACCACAATCCCATCATAATTTTCTAATAAATCTTGCACCTTCATGGTCAATTCATCCTTGACCTTCTCTTGGAATGTCTTTGTCAACATTTCATCTTCTTTTCTCATCAAACTCAGGTTACTCTTTACCCCTGTCATCTCAGTACCTTCAAGCCTTGAAGTGGTTGTCATCTTTTCATGCCTTTCTTCCTCTATGTTCACAAACTCTTTGTTGCTAATCATTATCACTTTTTCTGCTTTATTCTGCTCTTTGACATCCTCCTGCAATGGTGTTACTATAAAAGATTGTCCATCCTTTTCAATGGTGTAAGTGTTAGATCTTCCATCATAAAGTGCACGCCTATCAAATTGCCATGGCCTTCCCAATAATAGATGGCAACAATCCATGGGTAAAACATCACAAAGAACCTTAACCTTTATATCCACCAATCTGAAACTCAACAAATGCTTGTTCATTCACTAAAATTGATTGAATATCATTCACCCAAGATGCCTTATATGGTGTTTCATGAGGAACTTTTGCTAACTTCAATTTATCTACTATCTCTTTGGACACCATATTGTCAGTGGAACTAGAATCTATCACTACCTTGTCACATACTTTACCTTTACATTTGCATGTGGTCTTGAACAAGCTTATTCTTTGTGTCATGTCCTTCTTTTTGGATGCCTTCAAAAGTGTTCTTCTCAGCATCAATGATTCTCCTACCTCTAGAGCAACAATATGATTAGGAGAATTTGTACTTTCACATTCGTCTTCCTACACTATTTGAGCCACCCTTTCACTTATCCTTTCACCACCACTTGAAGTAGTACCCTATTTTTCAGGATACTTGAATGTTGGATTCCCAAACTCATTACAGTTGTAACACCTTCTCGACAATGTATTTGAAATTCTACCTCCACCAAATCTACCTCTAGTGCCTCTAAATCCACCTCTGGAATCTGAAACTTGTTCTTGTCCTTTGTGTGCATCCTCTTGGATTTCACTTGATTGTCTTGAAGTATAAAATGGTCCCCTTCCTCTAGAGGTGTTTCCTCTGCCTCTATTTGTCTTTTCTTGCCTTCTTTTCACTTTTTCTTCCACCCTTATTGCCATTTGATAAAACTCCTCAACAGTTCTTGGATTTTCCAAGGTTAGTTCATCTTGAATGTTAAATATCAATCCACTAAGATACCTAGCAACCTTTTCCACTTCATTCTAATTATGACCTGACCTTATATTCAACTTATATAATTCTTCAGTATATGTCTTAACATCCATTTATTTTTGTCTTAAACCTTGAAGTTTCTTAAACATTTGAATTTCATAGTCTTTTAGGAATAACTTACCTTTCATTTTTTCTACCATTTTGTCCCATGAAACCGCTTTTGTCTTACTTTTATTTCTTCTCTCAGCTTGCTCATAGTCCCACCACAATAATGCATGACCTTTTAGCTTGGTTTTTGCAATCTTCACCCTCTTCTCTTCAGGAACATCTTCACACTCAAAGTGGTTGTCTAATGCTGCAACTCAATCCAACAATTCTTCCTCATTCAGATTACCTCCATATTTAGGCACATCAATCTTCATCTTGTGTCCATCACCCTTAACTGCTCTTAGGAACTTAGCCATCCTATGATCCTCAGGATCCAATTCTTCTTCCACATCTTCATACTCTTCTTCCTCTTCTTCCCCGAAGTCATTCTCATCTCCCACGTCCACATCTCTTTTCTGCCTTATTTCCAGAGTAGCCAACCTTTCCTTCAACTCTCTTATCTCCCTATCATGCTTATCCTTCAACTCACTCATTTACTTAACCATGTTTTTCCCTTTTTGAGGCATTTTGACTATGTTATCTTTTCAACTTCCGCTTTTCTCCCCTTCAAACTACAACTTATCACCTTCAAGAGATCTAATCCCTAAGCTCGGATACCAATTGATGTAGATTAGGGAGGAAATCAATTACCAATCAAAAATTCAACTGATTTCAACAAGCCTTTAATCTTCCAAATCCTATCTAGGGTGATTCTCTTCAAAAATCCACTATTTTCCTTGTAGGTCTGCAGACCTAATTTCTTAGACATACCTTGCAAAATTCTTTAAAAACTCTCAACCATCTACCATTTCAAGCACCCATTATTGTCTACTTTAACATATCTCAAAACCTCATATGACTCTTTTGGAACAAATCCCTCAAATTGATGCTACTAGACTGTCCCCTTAAGCCAAATAGGCCTAATTTACAAAGAAACACTCCTCCAAACAATATACCAACCCCAAATACCTATGGAAAGTCTTTACCTAGTCTCCAAAACCAAAGAATCTACAACTTTTACTCAAGGAAACACTTCCTATTGCCTCAAAACATGAAACCCTCATTTCAAGCCATTCCAAAGAGGGTTTATTGAAAAACTATATTCCCAACTTCTCCACACATTTCATATGCATCAAACATGATCCAATAGGTATGCCTATGCTTAATCAACCCTCAAATTTTTTTGCTCCATGGATTTTCCACATTTTCCTACTCTTAACCACCAATTTTCAATCAAAATACACAAATTCAACAACTAGGACATCATACCTAAATACACCTATGTCCTCCCTTGCTCTCAAAAACCACACAAACAAAAGCCTACACCTACTGGATCCATTCCATTGAGTTAAAACATGACACAATGGGTGGATTGGCTTAAATGACCATTTTAAACTATAAAACTCTCAAGATTGGCTTTTCATAGGCAACTTTAGAAAAATGGCTGTAAGATCTACAAATTTTAATGGATTTACACCAAACCAACTGCAAATAAAACTAGTCTCACATTAGCATCTATTCCAATTTACTTCTCAGCACAAATGATCTGTATGGGACTATATAGAGGTTTGCAACAACAAAAATACAATAAAAAACGTTGGTAAGGCTTTAATTTATTATTCAAATTTTTAAATGTTACAACCACCAACAGTTTCAAACGTTCACAAGGAATTTATAAATATTTTTCAATGTCCCAAACTAAACATCATTGACTTAATATTTGAAATGGAGCTGAGTGGGAAGGCGCAAGGTGTCTCCTATTTGAATTTTCCTAAGGGTCTAAGCGACGGAGATGGGGATGCAGGGGAATCAGAGGATGGTGATGCGGATTGGGTTGTCTCTCCCCTTGTGTCTCCTGAGTTGGAAGGTGTTGTTGAGTCTGTTCATGGTGTAGGTAGGCTCTTTCCTCCTGCAATGGTGCTTGGATGGCTCAGACAGCTTGGAAAATGGTCTCTGTGGGGTGTTGTTTCACCCCATGTTTCTAGCTTGGTGCTTCTTACCTCGCCGCGGTCTCTTTTTCGATGGCTGCCTGTTGGTGGTGGCTGTCTCATGTGGTGTTTGGTTGTGAGTGAGGGAGTGAGTGCTTCTACCCTAGATCTTGTGGTGTTATGTGATGAGGAGGGTATTTCCTTTGTTCTATAAAGGTTAAATGTGCTTCTCAGAGATGCTGCAGTGAGTATTCACTCCCGAATGCTTTACCCTGTTTTAGTCAGGTTTAACAGCCTGCTGTTGAGTTTGATGGTTCTATTCTGTTGTAAAGAGGGTGTTGTCCCTTATTTGGTGTCTGTTATTGGTGAGGTTTGCTTGGTGGTCTGGAGGATTCACTTTCTTGTGTGGAGGGTGTCGAAGCCCTGTCGGTGGCTGTTGCTACTCGTTATGGTTGGGGCTACAAGGATTTTGTGGTCTGGTGATTGTATGTTGTTGACCGACAACTTTCTGTTGGGGATGGAGCTGCTAGACTAGCCTGGTTATGGGCCTTTGTGGTATGTGGGTCGTTGGTTCCTTCTGGAGGTGCTCTTGGCTATGCCTCCCCTATTCTCTTGGCTGGAGCTTCGGTGTTTTTTTGGGATCTCTTCTTTGATGCCTGGGCCTCTTGGGTCCTCTATTGCTCTTGTTCTTCGATCCTCTTGGGGTTGTCTTGTCTTTCCTCAAGTGATTAAGTGTGTTCTTATGGAGTTTGGGTTGGGGTTTTCTTAGGTGGTGGTGCTGGTCTTTGGGATCTCCTTTCCCCTTTGGATGTCTCTGGTGTGGAGTGAGGTGTTGGCCTCTCCTTGTTTGGGCGTAGCTCTTGGTGTGCTATGGTGGATGGGAAGAGTTCACTCCCCAAATTGGTGTGGCTTCAAAGACTTTTCTGCTACTTCTCTTGTGGGCCTTTGCCAATTTTGGTTGTGGTTGTTCTCTGCCCTATGGTGGTTGACTGGGTGGTATTTCCTCATGACCCAGTTGGGTTTTTGGTTGTTACTCTATTTTCGTTTCCTACTGTCGGGGTTGCTGAAGGGTGGTGTGTTTAATTTTTCTATGGGAGTGGTGGCTTCCATTGTGATCCTACAGCCTAATCCTATCAAGGTGGATCCCTCTTCTTTCATGGTGAAGATGGGTGCTATGGTTTTCTTTGGAAGCTTCTTCTGGTTTTCTGTAATGCTGTCCCTTTTCAGGTGGGTTCTACTCCTATGTAGGTGGAGTATTGGGCTTTTAGAGATCTCTGCATCCCGTGGAAAAATTTCTCATGTTATCCTCTCCATTAGAGGGGAGCTCTCTCCTTTTGAGGTGGAGTATGGGTTGGCTTCCTGGTTCAGATGGTTTTTGAAGAAGGGCTTGGTGTTGTTGTTCCCGTGCTGCTAGTTTTCGGCTGTCAGTTTTAATGGCTTGGTTGATCTTGGTGTTCTACAGGGCTTGATAAGTGGTGGGTTATTCCATGACTCTAAAAGTTGCTCTACAACTTTGTATGATTCTTACCATTCTCTTGGTACAAATTTGTTAGGCTCTTTATTGTTTGATTCAAACGAAAGGTTTGTTGCAACCCATATGCGGCAGGTGTTTAGTGGCCTGGTGGTTTCAGGCAATCTCGTGGTCCTGCAGTGTTGTAAGTTTCCTAGTTCTATAGGACTGGTTTTTTTCCTATGTGGTATGTTACTCTTGGTTATGGTTCCAATTTTAGGTTGCTAGTTGGTCTTTAAATCAGGACTGCTATTGGTCCTGAGTGTGTTGTTGCTCCTATTCACTATTGGCCAGGTGTTGTTTGCATCTCTGTTGTTCTTCAGTGGTGTTTCCGCTGGTGTTGTTTCTTTGGCACTGTCTGTGTGCTGTTAAAAGTTCTTGGTCCTTTCAAAACCTTGCTTACCTTTTCAAAAACATCACTTACTTAAGACCTTCCCACAACCAAAATGACCTTTCAACTTCCTACTTTGCACTTTTTGTATTTTTGCATTAACAACTTTTCAAAATTTTGCAGCTTTTACAATATTAAAACTAATGACCCCAAAATGACTCAAGTGCAACACAAATGGTCTATTAAGACCTTATTGAATTCAAAAAGATCTAAAACACCTACAAACTTACTACTTGATCCCTAATTGAAAAAGCATGGCTTAGGTGCCCCTGCACCACTGTAATCTAAAGTGGAGCTACAACCTGTGGTGGTGGTATCCTAGCGACCACTTTTTTGTTATTGTCCTAAAAATTTACATGCTTGGCATGTAATTCATCATAGGCTTATTCCTATCTTTTTACATTTTTTCACTAAACATGGTAGTGTGCACCACCAATTATGTTTCTTATGGTGTCTAATGTTCTCTTTATAATCAAATTACTTTTGATCTCTTCTATTGACCACTCTTGGATTATTCGTGGTAAGTTCCATTGCCGAAATGACCAATGTATGCAAGCTAGGGCTAAATCTAGATTCAAAATATACTTCCCCTGCTTGCTCATCAAATGTAAAGACTCGCTCATCTTGATGCCTTATACTGTCAAGTGCTATATTTGAAGTAAGATCCCATCTAGGAAATAGAATAATACCACTCTCTTTCACCAATCTCCTCACCTCTTTATGAGTGATATTGGAGGCATCAAAATTCATTTATTGGATAACCTTCTAGGTGACCTCCTCATGTCTTGAAGGATCAAATCCTTCATTTTCCTTTTCTTTTTTTTCACTAAGCTCTTTTTTCTTGATTCTAATGGTAAAGTATTTAAATTACTTTGTTGTAACAAAGGTGTCATCATCCATGAATTCACTACAATACCAAAGTCTCACATCATCTGGAAAAAAATTTTAATCCTAGAACTCAACTAATTGTCTAGCTTCAAAAACTTGGTCATCTTCTTGATTGATTTGGGGAGAAGGGAAGCGTTGGTTAAATTGCTCATCTCTGAGCATATTCTCTGCTAACTCCTCCTGCATAGTCTCCCTTTCCTCTAGTTGTTCTAAATAATCAACCAAAGGTTTGTCAAGAGTTGGCATTGATTGGCTAGGAGTTGTTTGGGTTGATGATTTAGTTGGAAAGGCTTATTGTTGAACACGTTGTTTAGTTTCCATAATTTTTGCCTCTTTTTCTACCAACTTAATCATATTTTAAAATTCACATATGCCATGGCAACAAGAATCCCCTCAATCCTTTTCAAGGGGTTTGTATACTTGGTAAATGGGATAACATATACAAGATTAATTTTTATCCTCTTTTCCTTTATTTGGACCATGAATGTCCATTCATTTTTCCTTTCGTTGACGTCTTCATCAGTTTTGAGGTTTTTGATCAAATGATCAGATGCATGAAAATGATGATAAAATGGGGATCTAACCCTCTCCACTCTCATTTTGCTAATGTGCCCTTCAAGATGAAATTTCCTAGCTGGGTCAAATTTTATCCCATAATTATGCAAGCTTGTAGATAAGACCTCCAATCCCTCCTTGCCAGTGATGATGAAATGGGAGAATCTCATGCAACCAAGGACAAATGATCCCTTCTTAGCCCATCTGAAATTAACCTTACCAGATTCATTCAGTTGCCACATAATTTCCATAAATTTCAACCTATCTATTACATATACTAGCAGGTAATGGGGTTGCACTGGTGTAACATATATTCTGAAAATTTATGCAATTGGTGTGTAGATACCAATCTCATCAATTGTGATAAATTTTTAATTCAAGGTCATATTGCTATGGCTTTATTAATTTCATGAGAATCATAGAAATCCTTTTTTGTGGTTTGCATCCAAGATTACCCAACATATTCAACATAAAAGTGGTCTTAAGAGTAAAAAAATTAGAGGTATTGTAATGCCGGTCCCAAAGGTGTGTCCACATTTGGAAATGAAGATTTCTTCCTTCTGCATCATGGGTATTTAAATCCAAAGGTTTCTACCACACCTTAGCCCTAACATATAAGATCATATGCATCAATAGGGAGTACCATCTGAAATGTAGACTAGCCTTAGGGTCTTTCAAGTTTGTTAGTTGCTTGTGAATCCCTTTAGCAATGAAAGAAGCGTAGTCAAAGATTATGTTTACATCTCTATGTTGATTATTAACTACCAACATCATCATGTAGATAGGCATATTTATCTTGTAGTCCTCTCCTAGGACTTGGCATAATGAAAAGTAGGTGTTGATAAAGTAATCTTTAAAAATATTAAAACTGGAAGGCTCAAATCTCATTTTGAGAAAATCTAACTGGGCTTCAGTCATTATCCCTTCTTTTATACTTTGGGAGCTAAAAACTATGTAACTGTGCTTATCTTTCTCATATTCTCTATAGACAGAGCCAAAGTAAATCATGACATTGGTAGAACAATTTAGGTCAAAATTTTCAATAATTTTTTGCCATGATATTTCTAACAAAGGAGCACCTCTCTAGCTTCTGATTATTCTATCCTTCTCATTATATACTTGTGTAGGGCTCTAACCAAGTCAACATTTATGAATACATTGAGAACTACTCATTTCCCTAAGTGTGAAGTCCATAGGTTGGACACTTTCCTATGCAATTTTCTTCTTCTATATGTGTACTCAAATAATGTCCACCCATGCATAGGGATGACAACATCCCTTATCTTCTCAGCTAGTTGTATAATTTTTCTGTCAACACCCCAATGCCTTGGGCATGTTTTTCCCTTTTGGTGGAACTAGGTATGTGTTTCATGAGGTAATCCTCCATAAATATTTTTGTTCCCTGGAACTTGACATTGGACTCACTCATTTTCTAGGGTTTAATCTTAAATAGGGTTTATATTTTAACTTCTAAAAATCCTAGGGTTTTTTCTCCTTTTCTTTTGAAAATTCAAACAAATAAACCTCTTCTACATAATTCCTATAATAATTTGGATAATTTTTTCAATTATAGATGTATAGATAACTTACCTGAGAAGTTACAGGAAACCCTAATTCTATGCTTGAAAAATCACCTTTTAGAGAACTTATTTCCTCAGAAAAATTGAGTGAAGTTACAATTGTGACAAGAAGTGAAACAATTCAATGTTTTATTTTCTTCAAAAAAGGAGTAGTTACACCTTAATTATAGTGTGATAGATCGCATGTATGAGACCGATCTTCAATTAACTATCCATTCCCGTTTGAATTTTGATCATTGATCTTGAGGCTTTAAAATAGGATCAACAACTAGCACACGTCTTCCTTACATCACATATTCCATTTGAATTTGCTTTTGTGAAAACACGATGTGAAAGACCTATGCACTGAAACCTAAAGATAACATGTGTCCCACTTCCACCTTGTTAAACTGAGCACATTTATGTTTTGTATTGAGGAACCAAAAATATGCTACATTGAAACTATGTGATACAATGAAATAGAGCCATGTGTCTATAGGTGACATCACCTTCCCATCACCTTTTACATATGCACTGACTGTGAAGAAATATGCTAGAAAGGAGTTGAGTGTTGAAATGAGGTGTAAGCATGTGTCCTTATTTGATGAAATATCTTCTAGCGCATTTTCATTATGCACTAAGAGCATGAAAATATGCTATGAAGGAGGCCTGTGATGAAACCAAGAGGTGATACTTGTCCCTCCCCTATACCTTGTTAACCATCACCTTTTTATTATGTGCTCTATCCTCAAGAATGCACTTTGAAGAGATGAAGTGATGAAATAAAATATTGAAAAGTGTCGAGTTCTTAGTGGCTTCAGGTCCCAATGCGTTTTGCCTTTGCGTTGAGGAACCAAAATAAAAATGCATAGAGAGAGGACAGTGTAATTGCACAGTGAAACCTATCTCCACCATGATGTAGAAAATATAACACATTTTAGCTATGCACTTTGCAAACAAGAATGCATCGTGAAGATGAAATGCACTACTATCATATCCAAACAAGTGTTATAATCTCGTGAGCTTCGCTTAGTGAATTTTCACATTGCACTCAACTTTATAAATGTGTTGTGAATGAACACAATATTGTAATCAAAGGTCACCACATGTATTTTTAGTGTTCACTCCAGCCTAACAAACTTTAGCTATGTGCTCACTTCATGAAATTGTGATGCAAAGGGGCAACACACTCTAATATTACAATGACATGTGTTCCAAGTTTATTAACACTTCCCAACACATTTTAACTATGCGCTAGAGGAATGGGAATGTGATGTGAATATAGTATGTGATGCATTAAGGGATGAACATGTGTCTTGAGAAGGTTGGGATTCTAACACTTAAGTGATTTAATAAGCACATGCACCAAAAATATTTTTTGAAGATGTGCCTAGGGAAAGAGGGAGCATGGGGTCATTTGGGGTTTTAAACTTAAGATTTTAAAGAAATTTTTGAATAAAGTATTAACAGACGATGGGTCAATTCATGACTTAGGCACGAGGGACAAGTAAAGGTATGGGATTGAGACCCATAAGTTGTTAAATAAATGATAGGTAACCAAATTAGATGGTCAACGCAAGTTTATAAAAAAGGTGCAGGGGAACACTCAAACCTAGGATTTTAACATAAATAAAATCCCTTATTAGTGTTTAAAACATACCCTAGAAAGGAAAAAACTCATTTTGAAGCTCAAGAGAAAAGCCAAAATCAGAAGCCAAGAAGTTTTGCAGAAAGTGCTATCACAATGCTCCCTACAGAAGTGACAAGGTTTTCAAAAGTGTCGATTTACTTGTAAAAGAATGACTTTGTGACATTCAAATGCATCATTGTGCTTTTTATTCAAGATTTTTATAAAAATATTTTGAGATAGAAGTATTAATTTGCACAGACGTGTCGATTTGTAAACAAAAGAATTTATGTACAGATGCATCAAGATGCAAATAGACATGGTGCAAAATGATAGTCAAAAGCATCGATTTGACTTAGATATATAGTTTTTATAATTTGGACCTAAATACATCTAGGGTTTCACAGTTTCTTGATTATTTTATGAATGATTTTTCTTTGTTTGATCTGCCAAGTGATAAAAACAACAAAGAATATCATACAAGGTTGTCTACAAGGATTTTTGGATATATTTTGCATCTCTTCTTCACAAGAGCATTCTATTTCGTGTCACAAGTATTTTACCAATGATTACATGCCAAAGATACACAACCTAGCAAGTAGTAGATTATGTGTATTAACTTAGGATAAGCCCATCTACGAAAGAAAATTCCTCCATAATGAATAGGTGACTAGAGTATATGAAGGTCATTTACCACCTTCACACCTCTCACCTTAAAAAGGACAAGGTCCAAATCAAGGAATTTTGGTCACCTCAATAAGAGGAAGTACATGATTAGTTACTTCATGCATGAGACTGTACGTTGCATTACCCCGAGCTAATAGCTGAAAGTCTTAAAGGATAATAATAAATAAGGTTCATAGTGGGGGATAAATGAACAATGAGCCCATTAATGGATTCCTGAGTCAAGGGGGGTCTCCCCATTCCTCATCACCTATACATTTCTTAGCAAATCGAGGGTCATAAGGCTTGGCTTGAAGGATGATGGCCACACCTTGAGTTACAACTTTTGTTCTCCCCCCTTTATATATCTCATCTGAAAATGTGGTTGAGGTCAACCTTGAGGTGATGAAATCCTCAAGAAGACCTCCTCATTAAATTAAATGGTAATGACATCGTCTCTAATTTCCAAGATCATTCTTAAGAGTCATGAGGGAACAACATATGCAGATAGTCACACCTTAGGTGTACAAATAAATATTGCAAACTAATGGTGATTTTTTATTTCTAAGATTTCACAAAGCACAAGGAAAGAGAATACACACCACTAGATTACCAAACATCACATAAAGTTCATTTTAGTGCACCACATTCAAAGATGAGATGTGTCTTGTTCAATTTTAATACACCAAAATCAAGTGTGCAAGTTGTTCATTTTAAATCACCAAATTCAATTATGAAAGTTGTGGGTTCAATTTTAGAGCACCAAATTTAAATATGCAATTTATGGGTTCAATTTTAGAGCATCAAAACTAAATGAGAAATTTATTGTTCATTTTAGGAGCACCAAAATTAGATGTGATAAAAAATAAGAAAATCATACAAGACAACTTGTTAGTAGTTTCTTAAATGATCTTTTCCCAGTGTAAGCCACAAGTTGGACAAATATTAGCTCAAAAAGATCAAGAAATAGGTTCACGTTAGGGTTAGGTAAATCATAAAGATATAGAAATAAAAGCGTCATTATAATTGAAAAAATGTGTCAATTTACCAAATAAGCATCGATATAATCTCGAAAACATGTCACATCATAACAAAGGCATCAATTTGCAACATATTTGTCATTGTAACCTCCAAAAGCATCACAATAGTTAGAAGTGTTGATATGAAACAAAAATGTAGTTGTATTTTGGCATATGCATCAAATCTTGGCAAAAATATTATTGTAGGGGAAACAAATGCATGGTGATCCTACAAAAGGGACTATGTAACCTGTAGGTCAACACAAACTCAAAAAGGCGTCAATTCAAGGATGTGGGTCTCATCGGACGTACCAAAATTTTGTAGGGGAATAATGGGTAATGGTTAAAAAACACAATTCAAGCAATTAGGGTTAAAAAACACTAAAAAATCACAAGATAAAGATCATTAAAGCCCATACTCAATGAAATTAGGAAATCAATGCTTCAAAGATTCACACAAATGCTAGAGAACCAATTCAAATGACAATTAAATCAAGGAAACAATACAAACCTTGCAATCCCATTGTATGATTATGCTCAAAATGTATGTGGATTGCTTTATATTATGCATAACCCATGATTGCAAAAGCTAAGATAATGACTTGATTCACAAAAGGATGCACAAATTGCTAAATATTTCAAGAACTCCCAAGCTCATGAAAATTGTGAATGAATGTTAATTCAAACACATGAGGATTGTGAATGATTTTTAATGAAGAAATGACTTGTTTTATAGATTTTCAGATATTTGATCAACGATGGAGATTGACTATGAAGATCGATGGTTGAGAGGAAATCAAGGAGATCAAGGGATGAGATTCAATGAGAGCTCAAAATATCCCTATTTTCATGAAAAATTGGTTAAAGATATTTTGGAGGGAAAATATCTATTCAAATTTGAATTTGAATTATGAAATATTCCTTTTGGAGGGAATATGCCATTTAGAAATTTTGGAGGGAAGAAGATATTTTGAAAAGGGAATATTCATTTTTGAAAAAGGAATATGCTTTGTGCAAGTTGCGGAAAAATTAGGAATTAAATAATTAATAAAATTATTTAATTGTAAGGATGAGAGAAAACTAAGATTTTTAATTAAACAATTAAAATTATTTAATTATGTGGGATTGAAGAAAAAATGAATTTAATTAAATAATTGAAATTATTTAATTAAGATGGGAAGTGGGAAATTAAATTTAATTAAGGGGAATTAGTGAGAAATGATGAAAAATGATGAATTAATCAAATGATGTTAATTATTTAGTTAATAGATGAAAATAATGAATTTAATCAAATAATTGGAAATTATTTAATTAAATTTGAGGTATTAGATGATAACGAGGAAAATGATGTTAAAAGGTGAATTTGAGATGTGTGATGCTTTCAAACAATTTTAGGTGTCTACATTTTACCCCTCTGTGAGACAATGTACTTGTTACATTGTTCCAAAGACCTGATGTTGCTCGAAACTTCATTTCTTTTAATCTGATGCCCCACTATGTCCTAGTGGATGAAGCAAGGATAATAGACTATCTCCTTGAGAGATTGTTTAGAAAAAATATTTTTTAGGTTGGACTTGCGATAGGATGATGGGATTGGTTCAGTATAGAAGAGGATACAAAATCAAGTCCTAAGTGTCCTAGAAACTGATTAGGATAGATAGAAAATGATGAAAAAATTTAGTTGAAGGGCGATAGAGGGTGAAACCCTAGGATTTCAGGACCATATATATGCTTTTGGAGATATTTTTATTTCATTTGCACACTTAGAGTTTAGGATTTCCAGATCTTTGAGCCTTCTAGCCTCCCAAACTTCTTGCAGAGACCTGATCGCTATGACACTTGTACCTCATGCTACACACCATGCAGATCGAGTCTGATAGTTACAATGGTCCAGGAGAGTAGGCCCCCCAATATTTATTTGACTATTTCACTTTCATATGTAGTTTTAGGATCATTAATTACTAGCCAAATGTAGGAAAACAAACACGTTGATTTAGGATCGACAAGTTTGAAACCCAATGTGACACATTTTCTTTGCAAAGTGACATGTTTGCTTTATCTTGCCCACAATTAATGAATCAGGCCACGTTTAAAAAAGTAGGTCATGTTTGATTGTAATGAAGTGATACATTTGAAAAAGCACTCACTTTTGAAAATGGAAAGCGATGCTTTTGAAAAAGTGATTGGTTCTTGCTATTAAAAACACTACGTTTGCATAAAAGGTAACTTTTTCTTTAGGGCTTGACAGAATTAGGTTTTTTATCCAATAATTTAACAAATTGACATTATGGTCACTATGCTTGTAGGTGATACTACATCCTATTAAGTCTCAGGAGTGAAGATTGAGGATCCTAGATGGGATGGCTCTCTTGAGTGAGGAGGACATAGATTTCCTATCGTTGGTTGGACTTGTAGTGCAGGAAATTGTCACCCTTAACAATTTCCCACTATGTTTTTCTCCCCCTGAATTAATGAGCCTAATTAAGCTCACAATTTCCTAAAATTATGTATTTTGAAGCTTATTTTTATCATTTTCTAAATGATTCCAAGCATTGAATAAATAGAATAATTAATGTTATGATCCCAACACTAAATGTCTTGGTAGATAGGGCCAAGAACGATATGTCCATGGGCATATGGGTTCCCCTATCTTTCTAGGGACCAATTTTAATATGTTCTTGTCAGCATTTTAACATTCAAATTTCAAATTTTAAGTGTCAACTTTTGGAATCTAATTTTCAATAAATTAGTACAATCGCTTATAAATACCTGGTTATTTTATCATTTGAAATCCATATAGCACTAAGTACACTATTGAGAAAATACTATTGTCAAGAGCAATTCAAGAGCAATATTTTAGAGCATCATTGCAACAATTCATGATCCAACATCATGTCAAAGTTTATGGGTGTTCATGTTTTGTGAAGGCTAAACCTTGTTGTATGTCTCCAAAGCATTCAAGAATTCAAGCAAGAAAGATCCAAATCTTTGAAGTGATGTGCATGAATTCAGTCCTTCAAGGAAGCCATTTAAGGGTGGTGATTTGTAGCATTTTGTAGTTTCATCATTCCTTCCTTTCAATTATCATTCCTATCATTGACATTGCCATTGTGGAAGTGGAAACATTTACATGGGGCTTGATTGAGGCAAGCCCCTAAATGGACCAACATATCTTCGCTTTGTGAATTTGTAGATATTAGGTTGAAGAGGATTGAAAGCGAATTGTCAATTTTTGCATTCAAAGTCCTAATAGTTGTCAAGCCATAAAAACTCAATTACATAATTTTTCGATGATATTCTGACAACTCTATAACTGGGAATCAGAAGCTTGGATCCAACATAAGAGGACCCTCAAATTAGTTTCAATACCCTCCATTATGGACCCATACACCCCTAGGCATCTGTGTCATCCTCTACATGCAAGATCTAACTCTTTTTGACAGGTTCACATCATTTGAAACTTCCCAAATCTACCTGAAAGTTACTGTTTCCACCTATGAGTTTTTTTAATATTAAATTTATATTATTAGGTCATATAGTTCAATTAGGTTAGTAATTTAAAATTATTTACAATCTATTTCCAAACCCCTAAGAAAGGGAGATCCAGGTCTGATTGGCTCAACTTTAATGGTTGATAGTCAATCTATTCATCTTGTTGATCTCCCCTTCTAATATATGTTGGGAAAAGAAAGGCATTAACCCTAGGTTTACACACTAAAACTTTGGGGGTCTATTTTCCCCACATCACAGGACTCTACTGCATCACATAGATGCCTAAGATTTGGGCACATTGAGATTTTATGACTTCTATTATGGAGTGGTGGCACTTCGAGACTTTGACTTTTAGATTCCCTACTAGAGAGGCCACCATCAATTTAGAGGATGTTTATTGCATTTTGAGGATTCCTATTGAGGGTGTGTGAGTGGTATACGCCCTAGATAGAGGTAAAAATTCATTGGAGAGACTGCTAGAAATGATGACCTAGAGATCGACTTGAGACCTTACATTGGTGTAGTTGATGATATTATATTAGTACTAGTAGGGTTGGTTAGTGGTAAGATCATGCCTAATCGATGGGCCAAAGTTTTTTTATTGGATGAGGATTCATGATTGAGAGCATGATTTAGGATGGAACCATGTTTGCATAGGGACCTTACATGCTTACACACCTTTACAATGATATGCACTGGGTAGTTTATAGAGAAAATAACATTCTATCTGTGGGGGTGACACTGCTTCATGTGTGGGCATGGGAGCATATAGTAGTTACTTGGCTATTTACAGAGGTATGAGTTTAGGGAGATCCCTATTTCTACCTCTATGACACCATGCTTACACATCGATGACTAGGAGATCTTCATTCTCGGAGGGATTTTCGATGATATGAGTCAATTCACATGGAGGCCTTGGATATGATGCGAGGCATAGATTGATGACCATCTCCACCTAGCATACTACTACTAGACATAATGGCTTATTGGGTAGAATACACATATATTTGAGAGACATTTAATAGATAGAGTGCATCGATAGTTTTGGGAGATGTAGGACGTGCCAATAGATAACTACCATGATGTTTACACTAGAACCACCAGGGATATAGATAAGTGGGGTGCTATTGTGGTACCATAGGTTGCAGTTATAAAGTTTTCACAAATTAATCCATTGTCATGGGTTCAGGTAGGTGGACCTAAGAACCTATGCAATACACCATATTATGATGCATGGTGATTCATTATGATTCACTCATCTCGATGGTTGGAGTTCAGAGGCAGTGAGAAGGAGATCTAGGGTGATCTCGTTGACATAGATAAAGAGCTGAGGTGGAGTCTGAGGTAGCTAGGGGGATGATGATGGGAGGGATGGAGGATATCATGGACAACAATGGAAGGCAGTGCTTGTTGTGGCCCCACAAGTAGAGGAGGGTAGGAGAGAGGATATGGGATAGGAGGATCAATATGTGCACCTTATACTTTTACTATCAGAGAGAGATTAGGATTTTTGAGAGTGAGATTCATATCATGCAGAGTGAGATAGCTTTGCAACACAACTTATCCAGAGGATCATAAGAGAAACCAGGTGATAACTAAATGAGATCAACACATTGCAAAGAGAGATGCTGAGATCACTCACCATCATTTGGCGGAGGAGCATATTATTCAACTAATAGCTGAGAGAGATGTTGAGAGATCTAGGAGGATGTATTTAGAGGTAGGAAAGGGAAACATGATCCCTATGGCCTATCACATGTAAGAGGTGTAAATTCTAGAGAGATAGGTGACATATTATCGTACTCTTTATCAAGTAGTTGTACTAGAAGGACAAAGGTGACCCAAGTTCTTTGCGAGGAGTGGCACAACAATAGGTGGGTCAAGCCGATTAGATGGTGGATCTTTGGGTAGGACCTCACAACATGTGAATGGTTCAAGTAGAAAAGGACACCAAAAACAAGTGCAACCAATGGGCCCTCCACCTCCTTGGCCTCCTCTTGATTGAGAGGAACTAATTCAACCCACTTGGTGAAATACTTAATATCAATAATAATGAACTTGTGGCTATTGGACCAGGTGGGATTAATATTTCCAATGAGTTCAAGGTATCATTTAGAGAAGGGCCATGGAGTGGTAATAGGTTAGACATCTTGTGAGGTTACATGAATGAGGTATCCATATTTTTAACAACCAAGGAATTTCTTCAGATACTGATAGGTAATTGATTCCATATTAGGAAAATATTATCTAGTATGAAGGAGTTTCTTGGCTAGGATCATTTCATTTGTATGAGTACCACAAATACTATTATGGGATTCTCGAAGTGCTAAGTTATCTTCATCTAAGTTGAGACATCTAATAAATGTGTCATCATAACCTCTACAATAGAGTGTGCCACCAAGGAGGGTGTAACAAGACATATGTTGCATAAGGGACTTATATTTGGTGGATGAAATTTATAGATGGATGGTTTAGTTTTAGAGATAAGCATAAATGTTATTTTACCATAGATTGTTGAGACCAACAATGTTGTATATCGTGTCAAAATTTTGAATATCATAAGAAAGTATAAGGAGTTTTTCCATAATAAAATGATACCCATGAGCTTCATCTGGTATATGTAGAAGAGATTTAATGGTGGCCATGGCATTAGTATCTTTGTTATTGATATGATGAGCTTGCTCAAAATATATATCACAAAAGTATTATTTGCAACTATAAAATATATGTTTATAAGTTACATGTTTTCCATCCTTAGTTAGGAACTCATTGTTGACTTGTTTGATTACTAACTATGAATCTCTAAAGACATGTAAGTATTGAATGTGATATTTTACTACTAGTTTCAAACCAAGTATCAATGCCTCATATTATGCTATGTTTTTTACACAAGGAAATCCATTGCGAAATGATTTTGGAATGAAATAACCTTGGGGGTGAAGAAAAGGATGTCACCACCTAATCCATGTGAGTTAATTGATCCATCAAAGTATAATATATATGGTTTGGAATCTTAAATGTGAAGGATGGATTCATTTAAAAATAATATGGTTAACAAATGATAATATTGAATTAGAGACTCTTCTAACTGATCTACTATAACTATCCCTTTGATTGCCTTCTAGTTGACATACTAAATATTAAACTCACTAAGGATCATGAACCACTTTTTCATTTGACTAGCAAGGATTGATTTGGATAAAAAATATATCAATGGGTTTATTTTAGTGATCAAATGAGTGGTAACATTAAGCATGTAATGCCAAAGTTTCTACATGGTGAACATTATTACAATTCAAGCTTTCTCCATGGATGAATAATTGAGTTCACACCAACATCCTACTGAGGTAATAAATATAATTCTCTCTTCCTTGATAAGTATTTTGGGCTAAGAGGGAACCTAAGGCATATATTTTAATTGATATATACAAAAACAAAGACCTATCTAGAGTGGGATCCACTAGAAGTGGAGGATTGGATAGGTATTCATTGATTTGATCAAATTATTTTTGACATGAATGATCCCACTCAAAAATGACATTATTTTGATATAGATGTGAGAAAGGGTGACACTTATCTACTAATTGGGTGATCAACTATTTGATAGGTTGGAGTTTCCCCTACAAGTTTTATAATTGTGTAAGGTTCTTGGAAGGTGGGATTTGTGTTATTTATTTATTTATTTTTTTGTATCTATATTCATGCCACATCTAGAAACAATGAATCTTAAGGGCTTGCTTGATGTGACTCTACAGACACATTTCTTGGTATGTAATTTGACCTTATACCATTTAAGTCTCTATAAGATATGATGTAAGATGACTAGATGATATATTTTTTTGTTTTGACTTACCTAGGATGTTATCCACATAATCTTCAAAAATATCATGTAACATATGATGGAAGATGATAGTCATGGCCCTTTGATATTTAGCACTATAATTTTTGAGACCAAATGGAATAAATTTGTTATAGAATGCTCCCTATCGGTTGATTAAGGTTGTCTTATGTTTTTCTTATAGTGCTATCTAAATTTTGGTTATATACTAAAAATCCATCCACAAATGACAACATATCAAGACCAACTATTAAATCTATGATCATATCGATGTTTGGAAGTGGAAAGTAATATTTCACACAAGAATTATTGATATCTCCAAAATTTGTACATACACTAATTCCTATGGTTTTTTATTAAAAATGACTACATTTGATGTTGAATCTAGATAGTCGATAAGCCAAATAAATCTTACACCTAACAACTTTTGAATTTTTTCCTTGACTAGAAGGGCCACTTTGGGATGCATTTTTCTTATCTTTTGGTAGTCTAGTGTGGCATTAGGTCATACCACAAGGTGATGAACAACCAAGGATGGATAAAATCTAAGAATGTCAACATAAGACCAAGAAAATATATTCGGATAATCTCTAAGTATCACATAGATGTTTATCTGCAACTCAAGATCTAAAGTAGCTTTTATATGTGTTCAACTTAGGTGTCCTATATGTACCCAAATTTATATTTACACCCTCTTAAATAAGGCGTGGGGACCCACTTTAAAGTGGGGAAAGACCCAATGGAAGGTTAATTTCACTACCAAAAGGTGTATTTATATCAAGTACAAGTCTTGATGGTTCTTCTAAAAGATCTTGTTCTCCAGAGTATGTCGATGAACTCAATAGGATTTGGAATTGTTTGTTATGATCTTGATAAAATAAGGGTACATGATTGCATAAGTTCTAAGGTGCCCTCTTAATTTTAAAATGTGTATAAAATAGGAGGATCATGTTGGTCCTATTCAATGATTTTAAGGTATTTTAGATTGAGGTGGATAATAAGGATGGAATTCTTATGGAATAGGTTTATGGTAACAAGCTCTTTGAAAGGACTAGGAATGAAATTCGATTCACTATCATTAATATTAGAAGAGGTGTGTTTAGCATTATCAATAAAATCCAAAAGGGCATAATCATACTCACTATAAGCATCATATCCTAAGCTATTAGTTCCATAATTGGCTAGTATATTGACATGATTAAGGGGGGCTTGGTAATATAAACCAATGTCTTTGTATGTATAGTTGATTTTACTATAGATGCACATGTGAATGAGATATGTGTATTCATAGGAGAAAGTAGAATACTACATATTTGTAAATCCATATATGATCAAATCCTTCTCTGTCCTCATTAGTAAGATAACCACTAAAAAGGAAGGTAGTATTGCAACATGAGGAGGGGATCTTGAATGTTTGGATGATATTGACTGAAGGATCAAGATGAAAGGGGTAACATGGAAATATGAAGGGATTCATTGATTTGGTATTCTTCACATAATTTATCAAGGATTTTGAATGAGGATTTTAGGGATGGTTGTTTAGTGGATTGAGTGGAATATATGGAAGGTAAATATATAGGGTCAATGTATGATGTGAATTTTATGGAAGAGGACTTGGGGACAACTTCTAAAGATGGAAAATGGTTGTTATATTTCCATTCTGACATTTTGCAATATTGATAGGGTTAAATATCATGAGGGATAATAATTTTTACACCATTCTACAAAAATTAAGACATTGATTATATTTGTAGGGTACAACTTTCATGGTATGGAGTCATGGTCAACCAAGAAATATATTGTATGGAAGGTCTAGATATAAGACATGACATATGATATGTTACAATGAGGTTCCTACTTCAACGAGAAGGTAAATAGTGCCAATTTTTTCTCTCTACATTATCATAGGCCTTAATGGTAAAAGTATGTGATCTTAAGGCTTCTACTGAATTACCCAAATGTTGCATTGGTCTAAGTGTACGAATTTTTATGCTTGACATGTTTTCTATGAGCACATGTTTTATCTTGTGTTTGGAATTGAAAGCCTCTATATGGAGGGGATGATTATGTGATGGATTGAGTGGAGGAAAATCATTTTCCATGAATATGAGGTGATGATTTATGGAAATATGACTAACAAGGGCCTAGAAATGTGAAGGGTAAATATTATTAGGGACTTTATATTATTGTAGGATACAGTTTAATATGTCCCTATGAGTGGGGATGTTTGTAGGAGATCAAGATTGGAAATTTAAGCTAGATTTCTCTCAAGGTGATTAAAGAGATAGTATTTTTTTTGCATATTCAGATTGGATGTAGTAGGACCTTGGATGGTGATGTCTCCATGTCATATTGTTGTGGAAAAATTAGGTTTTTTAATTGTAAGGTATGACCTCGTTCACTGTATTATTCAATGTTTCCAACAACAAATTCATAAGTGTACGAAATTTTGTGGTGACTAAATTGTTTATATGGAAGTCTTATCCTTGAGTGTGTTGTTGATTATGTCACTAATGAATTTGACCCCAATTTTTGATGAACGGTCGATGGACTTTCAACAATCTATTGTCGACTGAACGACGAATCACATAAATCAGCGCTGTCACTCACTTTTCGTCTATATCCCAACGGGCTATAAAACGTCAAACTCACGACGCAAGATCATCGAAACCGCGATGCTGCCTTCGTCGATCACACTACGAGAAATGGTTGGACCATGGGCAGCATACCGTCATTGAAGCACCGGATCAGTGACATACATTCGTTAGAACCGAGACGACAAGGTCATCGCTCTAGCGATGAACAGTACCCAGAGCACTGGCGGCATACCATCGATTAAGCGTCGAAGCAGAGACATACATTCATCGAAACCGAGATGATAGTTTCATCACTCTAGCGATGAATAATACCCAGAGCACGAGCGGCATATCATCGATGAGGTGTCAGAGCAACGACATACATTCATCGAAACTAAGATGACAGTTGCATCGCTCTAGCGATGAACAGTACCTGGAGCACGGGTGGCATACCGTCGATGAAGCGTCAGAGCAGTGACATACATTCATCGGAATGGAGATGACAGTTTCATCGCTTTAGTGAGGAATAGTATGCAGAGCATGGGCAGCATAACTTTTCCAAACCGTTGGATTAACAACTTAAGTTTGTCGAACGCGCAATGAAATGGGCAAGTCATTACGGCGAAAGTTCGTTGGATGCATTGCAAATTCGTCGGACGCTTTTTTCAGTTCGTCGCAATTTCGACGGAACAATGCAATTTAAAAAAAAAAAAACTAATCGTTGAAATGTAGGCATATCGGTGAAAGATAAGGACTATTACAACAATCAAACAACATGTTTGTTGTTGTGTTTAATTAGGCTTACAGAGGCAGGGATCTATCATTTTTTGCATACATCTGCAGTCCAAGCTCTAGGCCTGCATTATTTGGTTATTATGTATGAGAAATGAGCAATGAATAATTGTAGAATATGGAGGCTATGGATGATATTATGATGGCCACATTTGATGTTAATCAACAATTGGAGAAAAATATAAAACCTATGATGAGTCATGAGATCAAGGGGATTGTCATGGACATCAAGCACATCCTACGAACTGGATTCTAATTTTGCTAAAAAAGAAAAAATCAAACTAGTGAATATTAAACTACACACTAGAATCTAAATTTGTGGAAAATGAGCAATTTGGTGAGAAAAAGTACCTGCAGTGCATCTTGGATACTTAGCTAGTGTACTAAAAAATAGGATTGCAAACCCAAAACTATTCTCACTCCAGAAATTCAATAGGAAAAATACATAATGTTATCCTGGATACTTAGCTCTTAGATAGTCAATAAAACAATATGAGCATGATTTTGAATGGTTTTATCTGGTGCCACTCTTGATCTCCATGTTTGAGAGCCTTCTCTTTAAGACCCCATGAATCCACTATGATTCATTGTTGCCAAAAGAGATATTAATGTGTAAACAAGGAGCAACATTTAGACAAACTGGTTGTTGATTTCTTCTAAGAGATTTAGAGACTACAAAAAGAAGATACCTGATGGGGATCATGTGGGCTTCCTAGAGAAAGTACTGCGATATGGCCTCGAGTAGCAATGAAAAAATTTGGATTAGCTTCATGGGAAATCCTAACAACATGACATTGAAAGTTGCTTAGGTACGGGGTCCTCTCCCCTAGATTAATTTAAGGAAAACATTATTGTAAACACAATATGTATAGAAGAATATGAATGTAAAGGAAAATGGATATTAGCAAAACATAAATGTAAATAAAAGTAGTGTGAGCAGAAAATGAATCAAAATTGGTCTTGAACAAATAAAATTATATCCAATTAGCATTAAGTTATACTGATCTTGTACTCATTTCCATTGTCAATCTTGAAGGTTACTTTGATGCCTTTTGTAGAAATATATGTAATGCCATATTTGAAATTATGCAGATTATTTTTTTAATTCTTCTCCATTTATATATTTTCTTTCAAAAATTCATAGAAAGATATGTAATTCCATATTTGAAACTTACATATATTAATTTTACTAGTTCTGTAATTATAGGATATGATTCCAACAATTGTGAAACGCATTGGAAATATGCTGTATGAATGAAGTAAACTATGCAATTGGCAGGTGTATAGCCAAATTCCTTAACCCTTGCCAGCATCCTTCTTGCCTGTTTTAAAACATGTGCTTTGGAACAGGGCATGAAAATCCATCTAAGTATAATGAAAAGGAGATTTTTGTCAGATATTATATTACAATAAGTTGAATGAATGTAAGTAGAGATATTTTAGCATACCTGCAGATGGTACAAAATTTCATGGTTAAGTGGAAGCCTCCCACCAACAACAAGATCCAAATATCTGTGTATCTATCTCAATGGAGCCTCTAAATCCTTTAGAGCTATCAAATTTTCCACTAACCTGTTATGCACAAAAGCCAAATTTTAGAGACCACTAAAATAAAAATAAAAAGCAAAGCTTTGAAACCAAATCCACACACAACACAATGTTCATAGTGAAAAGTTAGCACTTTCTTTCATCTTTTCATATTGGTTTGATGCTTCAAATGATGTATTTCTTATATTGAAAAGTGCATTACTTACCTTATTGAGCTTCTCTTTATTTTGAGAATAGTTTAATATTATCTACTTAACAAGGCCAACCACGTGAAGGTGAAAGCTCATTTGGCCCTTCCCCCCCCCCTCACATCACTCTCAATTCCCCATACCCGATCATATAACATTAATCATTTGCTCATCCATTAATAACATATAACTTTCATTCATTTATCTTGCATTAATAACATATAACATTCATTCATTAACATATTCACATTCATTCATTCATCCATTAATAACATATAACATTCATTCATCCATCCATTAATAACATATCACATTCATTCATTAACATATAACATTTATTCATTAAAATATTCACATTCATTCATTAACATATTTCATTTTTTCAATTTTTACATATTATCAAAAATATGGTTGTCATAATATGATTACAATCACTTTTTTTTTTGTTTCATTTTTGCAGCTAAAAAAATCTGAAGTTGAGTATTGTTTTCAAAATCATATGTCCCCCCTTGAGTTGTTCTGAGCTCTTCTCATGATCTTAATGTATGCCTAGTCGTGTACTCACAATGTGGACATGACTGCAAGGGGGGGTCTACTGCAATAGCAAAGAAATGTTAAATTGATATGCTTTATTATTATTGTTACACGTATTTCATTAATTAAAAGAACATCAGAGTGGTACTCTTTACCTGATTGGGCCACATCATGTTCCTGATATTGTCTTATAGCCTCATGCTCAACATGCTGAACACCCTCTAAATCCTGATTTGGAGTTGAAACATGAAAGATTACATTAATTAATACACCAATTGAAATTAAATATGTTTAAAAGAACATTAGAGTGGTCCTCTTTACCTGATGGAGCCACATCATGTTCCTGATCTTGTCTAGCCTGATCATGCTCTACATTCTCTAAAGTTGAAACACGAAAGGTTACATTGATTAATACACCAAATGCAATTAAAGATGTTTAATTGTATTAATCCATACTGTTTTTTGTATAGCACATGAATAAATCTAGTAACGGGATGCACACCATGGCCTTCATCTATAGGTTGTGCTCCACCCTCACCAGGCTGCATTCCAATGTCATGTGCAGTATTATCATTGCTTATCCGTGTAAAACAAATAGGCACATTATTATGGTGGAAATTAATATTGAATAGATTGCACAAGTATTCAATTTGAAAATAAAGTTTATTTACTTGCGTGTTGGATGCAGTGGAAGATTGTGTTTGCCTAGTCGAGACTCTTAGCTGTTCAGTCAGGGCTCCATAGCCTTGGTGGAAGGCAATCTTCAAGTCCTCTTCTGTGGGCACTCTGTTAAAATCACAACTCTAGATTTTTGCATGCGATCATGAATTTTGCTTCTATGGTGTGATAAGACCAAAATTGTCTGCAATTTATTATTTGGATGCAATATTTCATTTATTGATACTTACAAATCAAGCGACTATTTTCATATAACCACCAGAGTCAAGTTTGTGCTGCCCGTGTTTTTCTAGTCTTGCCTTTATTACCTTCGATGTGTCGGGCAACCTATGAAAAATTTGAAATACGTTAGATTATGTAAAAATAAAGAGTAATCTGTATATAATTAAATTGTTGATAGTATCACATACCTTCCTTGGCCTGGTGGTGTCTTGCCTTTTTTATTTTCAGCCTCGTCCTTTCCATCCGACACCAAGTCCTTCCAATCTCTCTTCGGAATCATGTGGGGACACTCGTACTTTCTGTTCTTTTGTAAATGTGACCTATATTGGTCTGTCACATACTTTAGATAGGTACCAACTTTCTTAAGGACCTTGGTTCGGTTGAATGTTTTATCACTGAACAACACAACTAAACGGTTAATGAGCTCATCTTTTAAATCTTGATTTTGGGCATTCCACCGTGTACGTATGGTGGGCTCGAAGAGCTCCAATGTAAGATCACTTAGATGTTTATAAAAAAAATCATTTCCTATAAAATGATCATGGGATCATTAGTCTATAAAGAGTGATCAATAAGTAAATTTTAATTGGATTATATATAATAATAATAATTTTTTTTAAAGTACCTAGGACCTTCTCTATCTTTATGGGAAGGAAATCCTTGGTCACCACAAATGTGACCGACAATGTTCCTGTACTAGTAATACGAGAAGATCCAGGAAATGCTGCTAAAACATCACCACTACTAGTGGCCTTTGTATCCACAGGTGCTGACACATGTAGTGGCATGTGTTCGTTGCTAGATGGTGCACTACCGAATGCCTACATAGTATGTGTTGCTGACATTTCAGTCGACAATATAGGCACAAATGATGGGGTCGGATGATGTGTTGTATGTGCAGGAAGATCAAGATTGACACTTGTATTGACCCCTACTTCCCTGGAAACACTTGCAGTACCTTGATCATGGCCAGCAGCATGATGAGGACACAAATAATCCTGTAAAAATAACACATATTTTAGTTCATGACATAAAAGAGTACAAAATATAAAACCATGAATGAACTTATGTTATAATTAAAGATCTCATGACAGCTTACTTGCAAGTTTTGTGCTCTCTTAGACAATATTTTAACCCTTTCTCTTATCTCATCTGTTTGAGGCACTATGAATACCAACTTAAGGATTTCTTCATTGCATTTTTTTTGGGCCTTTCTCATCATATCCACAGGGTTTGCAGAAAATGCGATGTCATCATCGCATAATAGTGACTGCACCTCCATATGGATGCTCTCCTCTACTGCTGGTGCCTTTCCTTGATCAGCCAACTACAACAAGAATATTAAAAACATTATCGAAATTAACCCAATAAACTCATGAAAAAAACATTTTGCTCGTATCTAATTTGTACAATTACAATGAGGTAAACCTGTCAGATATAAGTGCTTGAATATGGATCGTGATCTACACTCTAGGCCGGAGCCTTCCTCGTATGATCAATGTCCCACTATGCCAAAAATTTAATATAAAAAACATTACCGAAATGAAACCAATAGACTTACGAAAAAAAACATAATAATAAAATGCTATATTGGAATCATTAATTGGAGGTTGGGTAAAATGGTATATAGTACATACCACCCACAGAGTAATTGTGTTTGTATCTAAGCGATTCAAATTCTAATCGATTAGCAACTCTTCCCTTGCAGTTATTGATTTAATCCCACATACGAATACACAGTTTCCCTCTCGTGCCTTGAATATACAATTGGGTTGCTTATTTGTTGACCCAGGTTGTGTACTATTTATAAACCCTGCAATATTCTCTGATGCTTTTGGCCTCCCATCAATGTACCTAGCCACTCCTTTATTTTGATCCTTATCTTTTAGTTGTAAATAATTTGTTGATAGTGCATACCTACGCATACTTCATGTATATTGAACCAGCTGCATCCAATCTTTGTAACTATAATAGGGTCCAACATACTCCATCAACTCAATAAATTTTTCGTAGCAAACCTTTATGCCGTCCATGCAAAATAGGCCCAAACCATGTAATGACGATGGTGCTATGCGATATATCCTCTCGTTGACACAAAGATCAGTGTTTATTGGAGGAAGTTTCTTGGGTACCCATTGTTTCCATAGATGTTTTTACCTCAAGGGAACCTCGATGTCGCCTATTCTCTCATCATCATAAGAACATGACCCCCTTCAGCAAGAAAAAATTCCATGCATTTACAGAATTTTCTTCTAATCTTTTGACCTCTAGTTGATCTCTTTCTTTTAGATCTACTAAATGGGTCGCTTTCCTCTTCTCTTCCTGAATTTCCCTTGCTCGAGGAAGAAAAATATGAAAAATACCTATTTGGTGGTACCTGCACTCATAAGGATGTTGGATGAAGTTCTTTCATGGTAATGTGATCCGAAGGTAACATTATGATTAATCTATCATTTCAATGCTAGAATTTGACAGGTTATAAGGTAATCAAGTCTTGATAGATTGCAAGTTATTGTTACTACCATCCAAATGTGTCCATTACAAATCAAATCTACTTAAGGTCTTCATTTGAAGGTCATTCATGCCAAGGTTCCTTTTATAAATAATTTTGGACATGAAATATTTAAAATAAAAAATACCTTCATTTGAAAGTCTTGACATGGCATCATTTTTGAATGAAGGTTCTTCATTCAAAGGTCATGACAACATCACCTTCAAATGAAGGTTCTGCATTAACTGGTATTTTGTAATTTTGAATGTGTGATAATAATTTAGGGTTGAAAATAAATCAATTTGAGCCTTTTATAAATGAAAGGACATTTGATGCAATCATATGCCTTGTCAAACTTTTAACTTAATAGTAAGGGCATCATGAGTAGTTTGTTGGGCCCATTCAACAATCTCTGATGCAAGGATTGAATTGTCTAGAATGTATCTACTATCAAGAAATCCAATTTTTTTACCTCTATAACTATATCTCAAGCAATAGGTTTAATTGTGATGGAAATGATATTGACAAGGATTTTGTAATCTAGGTGTTGAGAAGCATAATTGGCAACCATCCTAGGAAAGATTCTTCATTCTCACTTTTAGTTGTTAAAATTTAACAATACCTATATTGATGAAAGAGCCCAAAGAGCCTTTCTCCATGTTATCCAAGTACACATAGCAGCGATCTTCTCTTATACGGTTGGACATGATTTCAAGAACTTAGCTAGGAATTATTCATTTAACCTAAGGTTTTCTCATAATGCCATCATTGGAAAAGTATGATCAAATTCTTTTATTATTAAGAATTAGTCTATGTGCCTCTAGTAATCACTATAAACATGTGAAAGACTAAGCTATTTTATTTTTTCTATCTTATCTTATACCATTTTACGAGAATGGGGGGGCCAATGTACGAGAAGATATTTGGAAACTAGGCATGAATATTGCAGGTTAAAGAGAATGGGGGTGCCAAATTTACAGTACTCATTGTCCCTTGGTCGTCGATTTTCCCCAAGTGCCCTCAACCTCATCCTCGATGCTGGTATTGACCTTGTTTTCACTCCTCCAAACTCTTCCTCAACACTAGTATTGACCTTTCACTTGTCCAATTTGACGAGCTACAACCTGGTTTAGTTAGGTTTAGGAGTATGTTAATTAAATTTAAAATTATGGCACCATTTAGAGTAGTGAATATAAAGCAAGAAAAGCCTATTATGGCGCCATTTAGAGTAGTGAATATAAAGTAAGCCAAGCCTATTATAGTCATGAGGGAAATAATAAAACTCCTAGGATACTTTGTGAAACCATTTTCCTTGGTTAAAGGGAGGCCATAAAATATACCTTTGGATTTTTTCAATCTTCAAATATGAGGATTTGCAAGGTTCTTAGCAACATGAGTAATGGAAATGTGTGCAACAAGAATTTTTGAACACACATGGAATCTCCTTGCCAAAGAAAGGGGCTTCATAATTTAATATGATAATTTTTCTCAGCTCTAGAAATGATATGTTTCCTTAAAGAGGAAGGAGAAACCTAAAAGGTAAAAGAGATGCTTAGGAATCTCAACACTTCCTTTTGAGATCAACCCCCTTCTATCCATAGGAATTGAACCAATTGGGCTTGGCTAATAATGATTTCTGATAACATTGAGTTTTATGCCACTATATATTTGACCTTAAAGCTTTCTAGAAAATATCTAGGCATTGAATATCCTAAATAATGTCACATTTTTCCTCCAAGAGAGTGAGAAAGGAGTCATTAGAAAAATGACCATTGAATAGTTGGGCTATAGAGTTACGAAAGCAACATCCAATCATCGATTGTGGGATTCACATCCTTAATGTTTGTTAGAATTTGATGAAATATTTGTTGTTCTTCGTTTTGTCCATCTTGTCGAAAAACACAACTTAATGTAATGACCATTTTGAATTCTTCCCATAGTAGTTTTTCTCACCTTTTTCTTTCATATGGAGCCATGTCATTTACTGGAGGTAATTATACCAAGTCTCCAACTAAAATCATGTAGATATGCCTGAATATAAAATATTTAATTAAATTGATAAGTATAAATTTGTATAGAAGGAAGTATAATAGAATTGAATAAAAAATATTGTAATGTAAAGTTATCAAAGTTAGCAATTTCAATCTAGAACTCGCCTCAAAAACTTTGGTTACTATTTTTTGGGAATGCTTGTCGAAGCTTGGAATCTATGTTTTCAAGCAACCTCTCCCCAATGAAACTCATTTCATCTATCAATATGAATCTGACATGTGATATTTCTTCTTGTAAAGTTGTAAGTCTTTTTCCTTCTAGTTCATTGGAATCTCTTATTGGAATTCTTAGCTTTGAATGAATGGTTGAAGCACCAATGTTGAATGTTGCAACTCTAGTAGGCATGAATAGAAGTAGAGGAGATTGTTTGGGAGAAGAATTGTTTTCTAGTGCTAGGTTATGTGTTAGGTTATATGGGGTTAGGTTATATAGTATTTGAGCCTAGCCTCAAACACTACAATTAGGGTTAGGTTATGTGTTTTCTTTAGGGTTAGGTTTGGGATTAGGTTTATGGTTATGGTTAGAGTTTAGGGTAATCTCTAAATTTAAGTTTAAGTCGTAGTTGATTATTTTCCCACAAAGGGAAATTAGATCCATTTTTTCTCATGTTCATTATAGCCAACTATGGCTTAATCTTAAATTTAGAATTTTCTTGAAACCTAACATCATATCCCTAATCTAACCATAACCCTAACCCTAATCATAAGATTGAATCATACCCCGACCTTAACCCTAGCCCTGACAATAAACCTAATCCTAACCCTTACTTGGAAAGTAAACCATCATTTTCTCATTAATGTAACCCTGGCCATAAATTTAACCCTAACACTATTTCTCAAAACCATAACCCAAATCCTTTTTATCACAACCCTAAACATAAGCATAACTCTAAGCCTAAACCCTAAACATAAACACAACCCTAACCCTAAAACCTAAACCATGATCCTAATTCTAATCTAACCCTAACACTAACCTTAACTTACACCCTAACCTTAACCCTAATTGCGACCCTAAACTAAAGACAAATGCTACATCCTAAACTATAATCCAAATCTTAAACCTAGCCCTAACCCTTTTTCTCGAAACCTTAACCTTGACCCTAACCCTCACCTTTATCCTATATTTATAACCCTAACCACAACCAAAACTCTAACCCAAACCCTAACCCTAATTACCTAACCCTAAATATTTTTTCTTTTATTAATTAGTTGCATTCATTCTAATAACCCTAAACCTATCCCTAAACCTAACCCTAGCCATATCCCTGGCCCTAATCCTAACCCCAACTCTAAGCCAAATATAAAAAACAACCCTTAATCATAACAATAACCCTAAAAATTAATTCTAAATATAACCCTAATACTATAATCCCTAATTGTAATCCTAAACCCTAACCCTAATTTCATATCTAATCCCAAATCTAACCCTAACCATAAAAAATAAACCCTAATCTAACCCTAATCCTAACAATTTTTTTCCTAACCCTAACCCTAACTCTAAACCTAACACTAACCCGAACACTAAATCCTAACCCTAATTAAATACCCAATCATAACCCTAAATTGTAACATGATCCTTTGAATTGGATACTACATAAAAATTTATGTGTTACAATCATTGCTTCCATTGTTGGCATTTTTACATTGGGATGCATATATTTTTAAAATCAACAAAATCTTTTAATGTCTTGCCAAAATTAATATTATTAATTGTAATATCAAACTTATAAACATGTATGCAAAATAAGAACATAAATAAGAAATATATGGTAATAGTTTCTTCAAAAAACAAAGTGATGTGGACTACAAGGACTATAAGATATCCACAAAAGAGATCTACATTGAAAATATTGTAGGGAAATTCAAGAAAATACAATTGGTAGATGCAAAGCCAAATAAATGTGAAATTGTGTACTATAATGATTTTAGAATATACACATAATGGATTTGTTGAAAAGGTTTTAGAAACTTTCAAACAAATGCAATTGGTAGATGCAAAGAAAAATTCCACAACCTTCACCAAAATCCTTATTGGTTTCCTTAATATGGGAGATTTGGAACAAGGTATAGACATCCATCAAAGCATAATATGAAGATGATTTTTTTCAAATGTTGTGGTTGTAGATGCCCTTTTAAAATTTATACAGAATGTGGAAGGATAGAAAAATCTTGTGAATTATTTGACAAAATGTCTCAAAGAATTGTAATCTCTCAATTTATTTTAGTGTCTATTTTGTTATACCCCATGTCCCAAATTGGGTATAACACAATAGACACTAAAACAAATTGATAGATTGTTATGAGGGTAGTGATGAGACTTTTCTAATTAGAGTGTATTCCATGAGATTACAATTATTTGAGGCATTGTGTCAAATAGTTCATGAGCTTTGTCTATCCTCCCACATTTTGCATAGATTTCAAAAGGGCATCTACAACCACAAGATTTGAGAAAATTCATCTTCATATTATTTTTTCCTTATGATTGGTTGACTCTTATACTAAATATGAGTGTTGTTTGTGTTTTGACAAGAGTATATTAGCTTCTTCAAAAGCTTGATGACAGTTTCAGTTAGGCACATAAATACTTCTTCATACTTTGCTTAAACTTCTTCACACTCTGCTTTGCATTCGAATGATCTAATATTTATTCACACATATCTCACATACACTTCACATAAATTCTCTCTAAGTGAATAAAACAATCACTCTTATATATCCACTTCATGAATTTACATTAACAACTCTGTTGGCCAAAAATAAATAATAGATGAATACAAACTGTCGGCCCAATTCATGAACAAATCTCAATGCACACCAACCTAATTTGGTCACAACATAATGAAGACCTAAATAAACATCCTCAAACATGCCAAGTACTCAAAAATTATTCCACAAGGATCTACAACACGCTACCACCATCATGTCAACCATGAACATGACAACTCAAACATGCAAAGGAAAAATCTTTGATCACGAGCACACTGATCAACGTGGATGTACCACAATGATAGAGTATGAGATCAAGAAACATCAATGAACATCTCAAGAGCATACAAAATAATTCAATTCACCAGAATTACATTCTCTTCTTTCAGAAACACCAACTATAGCAACGAAATAACTGTAGGAACACAAAAACTCATAACTCACTCCAATCTTGATGCACACCTCTGAAACTTCCAGAGGATATACTAGATAGGCTCAGAAATAAACCCTTTAATACACAACTTCAGAATACCAACATACAAAAATTTCCACCACACTGTTCTCCACAACTTCATAGACTATCTGCAACATATTTATTCTAGTTTTCTCAATATCCTCGACATATACAACCTTTAAGACATTAATGCTAATAGTGTTGACATCAATGACAACCACATATCATGAGCAACACAACCACAACATCCAACAATCGACATCTCTATGAAAATTGGTATATGCTAATAGTCAACTTATTATCTTACTTATAGCATCTACTTAGCTTTTTATACTAAAAAATTCAAGGTAGAGGGTAACACGATTCTTTGAATTCGATACTACATAAAAATTTATGTGTTATAGTCATTGCTTCCATTTTTTGTATTTTCACATTAGGATGAATATTTTTTACAATCAAGACCCTTTTAATGTCTTGCCAAAATTAATATTATTAATAATTTCAAACTTTTATAAACATGTATGGAAAATAAGTACATAAATAAGAAATATATTGTAATAGTTTCTTCAACAAAGGATAAAAAAATCATGTGGACCGTACTAGGATTGTGGTGGGACTTAAAATTTACATGGATGGAGGCTAGGGTTTTGGGGTTTAAGGTGGGTGTTTTCTACCTGTGGGGTATTAATAAGGGAGATCAATGATAATCCTTCCTCGCGGATCTCGCATGATCAGATTAAAGGCCCCTGAGGGTACTACGAGGTCTGTGAAGAGGTGACACATGGCCTGGTTCTTGAAGCGACAGGGCTAGGTGGGACCCGCTGTCCATTTGCAACCTCTTGTTTTCTTGGGTTGTGATTGGGCACGGTTCTCCCAGGACACTGATGTGGATTTTCAAACAATTGTTTACTCAATCTGAGTCGTCCGACTTGCCATGTTCAATCCGCATTAACGGTTCGATTTTTGTTGGGTTCCTGTTCATCTGCGTTGGGAGTTCTTGCTCTCTGCAAGTTGTTCTTATTAATGGCGTGGGTTTTTTCAGTGGATCCTCACCTGATTTTCCTGCATGCGAACAATGTTCTCCTGATAAATGCGATTAAGGGTTGTACACCATGCCTTCGTAAGCCAGGAATAATTTGTGGTGGCTACATCAACCACTAAAATTCTCGAATGCTCGTGCTTCATTCAAGCAATTAATATTATCACACCAATTAACTCTATAAATGCTCATTGTGTTATCTGGTATTATCATCGCATTTTGAGTTGTCTTGTTTGCAGGTGGTCGAGTCTCTCCTGTATTTTGTGAGGTGTTCTTTGCAATGGACCATTAGGCTGTGCATAGAAGGACTAGACTCGAGATGAGAAATTTTCAGCTTGACGGGGTACAACCTATCCTTAGCAATCTTGAGGTTGTCCATGATGCTAATTATAAAGGGACGGGGAGCTCCAAGTCCCCATTGGTGCTGTCTTCTGGTTCTGATGGTGATGGGTCCGAAACTGACTCAGATTACCAACGTTACTTGGCGTCCATGATTGAGCTGTTGGGGGTCAATGAAAATCCCCTTGCAGTTGCCCCAATAATTGCGATGGTGTCATTCCCTGCTACCAGATCATGTGTTAAAGTGGATAAAAGGAAGCTGGTCTCGCTTCTTATTGAAGTGAGGACCAGGAGTGGTCGCCTCTACTGGGGCCGTGTGTCTTGCAAGTAGTTGCAGTTGCTGGGTGTGTTACTTTTGGGTGGTGTGTTGATGTGGACGTACGCGTGCCTGCCACGCTCTTTTATCTTTAGCTCTGGTTGGTTACAATGGTATAAATGTTTTAATTCCTCAAACTGATTATGGTTTTTTCTAATGATGAGGAATGTGAATTTGAATTTCATTCTAAATGAAATTCAATTTTGGAATGAACAATGTAACCTATTGCTTTGTTGCTCTCCTGTCCTATTAAGGATATATGACGACTCATTGTTAAGGGTTCTTGTTTTTTTTGGGTCCAAAGGCTTAGAATAGGTATAGTTAGTGGTAATGCAAGATTTTGAAGGTATTATATAGGAAATCATGTTGGGTTGGGAATAGTATGAAATAAGTATACTATGCTTTTGTAATTATTGATATCGAAAGAAATCTAAAAAAATTAAGACATTTTCCTCTCCTATGTATGGGCCATGGATTATGAATGGATTTATCAAGGGTTTGTTCATTCAGTTTCAATGGTGTAGTTGAAAGTGTAATTTGTTCTCTTGATTTAACTTGAGGAGTTAATAAAATGCTTGAACACAAATTGCATGTTTATGGTTATATGCTCAAGATTCACTAAGGAGTATTGTTTTAATATACTAACAAATCTCATGGTAGCAAAGCACTATAGTTATAAGTTCATTTTCATATGAATTACGTTTTATATGACTCCCACCCAATGGATGAGGCACTCGATAGTATTGGTAAATTCCTTTCAGGTATAGGACCGCAACTCTAAGCACGATGATTCAATACCCGAACATTTTAACAAATATCAACTGCTATCTCTTTTTGGGATATATATCTTATGATAATTTTTAGTCTCCTTGCTTTGGGATATCTGTTATTATTCTTCGGTTTTTCCACAACCAGGGTAATGATTGTCTGTTAGTGTTAGTGGCGGCTACATCTGTAAGAAGAAGTGTTCTTACCAATCATGAAAAATTCTTATGAACACACTTGGGTTTACCCACCTTGGTTTCATAGAGCCAAAAGTGTAGGAGATGTCAGTCTTTGACTGACTCTTGTTAGTTGGCCACTAGCCTTTGTAATTCTTTATAATGGAGGTTGGCAACCTCTTAGAGAATTGCAAATCCTATGTGGGAAAAAACACCAACAAATTGTAAGATATACACAAAATGGATCTACATTCAAAATTTGGTAGGAAAATTCAAGCAAATACAATTGGTAGATGCAAAACCAAATAAATGTGAAATTGTGGACTATAATGATTGTAGAATATACATAATGGATTTTTTTAAAAGGTTTTAGAAACTTTCAATCAAATGCAATTGGTAGATGCATAGACAAATTTCACAACCTTCACCAAAATCCTTGTCGATTTCCTTAATATGGGAGATTTGGAACAAGGTATGGACATCCATCAAAGCATAATATGAAGATGAATTTTCTCAAATGTTGTGGTTGTAGACTTCATTTTCAAATCTATGTAAAATGTGGGAGGATAGACAAATCTTGTGAACTATTTGACAAAATATCTCAAAGAATTGTAATCTCATGGAATACACTCTAATTAGAAAAGTTGCATCACTACCCTCATAACAATCTCTCAATTTGTTTTAGTTTCTATTGTGTTACTCAATTTGAAACTTAATTGTGTTACATTAAGTTCATTGTCAAATTGTCATTTGTGTGTCAAGTTTGTCAAAATCCAAAATGACCAATTATTAATAAAATCATGGATAATGTAATATTGGGATGGGTGACCTCCTAGGAAGGCTTAGTGCTTCATCGCTTTGAGAATCATTTATATGCAATGAGTGCTAAGTGGACCATTCATTATCATGAGAGATGGGTTCTTGTGAAACACTACTCATGAAACATGGGTCAATGAGTTTGACTTGTAAAACTACATAATTGAATCCTGATAACAATATCAAAATTTGACACAATGTGAAAAATACTTCCTACTTTTCAATAGATCATGTTGTCAAAATCTAGAATTTCAAATTATGAATTCTTTGTAATTACTCAATAGATCATGTTGTCAATTAAACCTGTTGGCATTTTTTTATTGCAACCCACTCATGTTTCCTAGAAGCCCCTATGAACTCGCCACATTCAATAATAAAAGACTAGGAATCGTATGGCCAACTTAACGAGAATAGCAATAAGGCTAATTCTCCTACACTTTGGACTCTATAGAAGGGTATTCCCTAACATGTGCTCTTAACATACAAAATTTAAACAATTCATTTGCACATAGGTAAGCAACAGATAGATCCCCAATTAATGTTAAAGGATGAAACCCTTCAAGAAATTGGCTATTCCTTAAAAAAGACTCATGTCCATTTAACAGAGAATCACAAACTTCACATAAAGTAAATTGATAGGAAATGTTTGAGTAAAATATGCTGATGCCATAACACAAAACATATGAGAATAAAATGTAATCAGAATTCCAATGCCATATCCTGTGCACAGAGTCAAATGAGAAAACTGAACTACAAGGTAAATTTCATTTTGAACACTTATGATCTATTATGAATTGCATTACAACCCATATATCTATACCTGAGTTTATTACTCCTTTATGAATCCTATTTGTTATATTGCATGAATTTACTCGTTAACTAAATCATTTAACCGATCCTTTGAACTAGAGTTGTAGTTAAACATAATTCACAGTAAAGAACAAATGAAAATCAATGAAAATCATCTTTGATTGATATTTCATTAATAATCCATGTAACATAACACAATAGGAGAGAAAATAAACTCCAAATATTCATGAGTTTGATACAAACATGCTCAAATACCCCATGATTAAGAAAGTTCTCCAATCTGACTCAAAAATTTTTAAAACCTGGACAAGTACAATTCATACTCTCTATATTACTAGACTCTTATTTCTCATATTTTGGATATTTCAACCAACCACTCTCTCGGCCCAGAATTCCCTTTTATAAAATAAGGGAGCCAACAAGCTTCAGGTCGGAGAGTACACATGTCCATTTGTAATTGGACTGCTAACTCTTGATTCAATTACAATTCTATTATGTGAGTGGAGAGCATAAGACAAAGATCATCATTAGTTGATAAGGAGGAAAGAAAACATCGCTCCAAAGGCCGCTCCCCATACATCGAAGGCATGCTTAGCCATAATAGTATTAAATCCACCTCAGCACCGTATACTTGGAGTCAAAAGGAGAATACAATTTTAGAATATAATATCTAAGGCCAGACCTGTATTATACATGACCAAGTTGCAATTCTCGACTATAACACTCATAATTCCAGTTCATCAGTGAACACCTTTTTCCATAATTCAAAATCCTCCTCAGAAGGCCACTGCAAAGCCACAACCTGATCAACCTTGTTTCGATAGGGAGCATAGTTTACCATTATCGATGTGGCCTTTTTATCAAAGTTCTCTAGGAAACTTATAACAAAAGATAAATTTTCCAATGTATTCTCTAGCATGCAGATGTCAGGATTTTTGCATATCTCATGTGTTTTAGAATCATTATATTGTTCATTTTCTCCTTCCAAACCTGTAGGGGTTTGACTTCATCTTGACTATGTAAAATATGAGGCAATGGGGACAGGTCCTTTCCATCATACACATCTTTCAGCAATTTAATCTTGGATTCCATTGGGGCAGCAAATCCCTGAATCTTTTGCTCAACAATTCCCTTGACCAATTGATATGTTGCAATAATAGTAGGATATTTATCACCATGTTGTTTTTCCCCTACTGCCATGAATTTCAACTTCTCCATTCTAGGGCTCCATTTTTTTAGCAATGGGATGGCCAATTCTTTATCCCTTGGAAAAAAATTTAGTGCTTGCAACATTAGGACATAATTTGCATGAACACTGTTTAGCTTACTCTGGACCCTTCTGTTTAAATTTTTCAAAACAATGTCCACTATCACTGCATTGCTTCTCCCTGCTGCATCCAGGATTTGCTTTACCATCTCCTTATATTCTTCAACCTGATGAATCAGTTTCTCCCTAGAAAGTCCCCCTCCAGGGCTAGTAGCCCTCTCAATAGCGATAGACACTTGTCCCATATTATATGAAACAATAGCCAAAGACTGTGCTTGTGCAGGAGGTTGAGACTACTCTACTGGTGGGTCGGGAATAGTGTGGCTAGAACTGGCTTGCTTTTGAGATCTCATGGTATCCATTTGTTGCCTTAATAAAGACAATTCAGTTTCTAACTCTGCTACTTTTTGTTGACTCTTATTATATTCAATAATAATGTCATTATATTGGCCTCTCAGAGTATCTCGGTCCTTGGTCAAATCTTCAACAGTTGCTCTGGTGAATTTGGAAACATTCACGACCATATCAACAGCTTCCAATGCTGGGTTGTCGACAATTCTCCTCACAACAAAGTGACCACTGAAGTCAGAAGGTTCTCCAACAATTGGCTTTTTAGAGCCAGTGGATAGGGACCAAATTGCCAATGCATCTCATTCCTCACTAAAGGCCAATCCCTTGAGTGCCAATGTAGCCTCCTCTTCAGTAGCAAGAAGTGGCTTATTAGCCCTTCTTATTGTGTCAAACACCACAACATCAGCGATATCCTATTCAAGGAGTAGCAATACTCCACTTTTTTTTAACAATTCCCGATCCTGCTCTGTTGTTATTGCTTTGAATTTGTCTCTCATTTGTTCCCTGACCTTAGCCTGAATTACGTTCTCTGGGAGCTCTGGATGCAAAATTCTCTCATGTGCCACCTTCTTAGCATATAATGTAGAATTTTTCTCCACACAAAATCTTAAAAAGCACCGGTTTGAATAAAAGAGTCATCCATTATGAACTCTCTGTAGGCTTCTATTATCAAGTCATCATTGCTTGTTATTCCTTAGATTTTATCTTTTCCTAACCTCAAATAAACTGTACCTGAACGTGTTGCAATGTCAACTGGGTCCAATGGCATCTCAGGATGCATTTCATCTAGAGTGACAATAATGTCATCATCCTCATCACCATCACAATCAACAATTTTTACTCTTTCAACCCTCTACGTCTTTGGTGATGGTGGGCAAGCCTGTTCTAAAAAACTTGAAGGAGAATCCAAATCAACAACATTTGGTACTGATTGCCTTGAAGAAGATGGTGCAATATTTTTAGCAACATCTTCAGCCCTACTTCCCTTTCTTCTAGAAAAAACCCTTATCTTCTTTTGGGGCTGATAAGTAGGCCTCTCCTCTTCCTTTACCTCAGGGTACTCCTCGATGGTTTGTAATTTTCCCCTTTCTTCCACAACCCTTTATCTTTCAAAACCCCAACCAAGCTCTCAAAATTATCAATAGCATACATTGCCCTGCTAAACTCATCTTTAGCATTAGGTATGGGATTGAAACCAGGTATTTTTTCTGCTTATTTTTTACCATTTTAGAGTAGGCAATGTATAGTGCCTTTCTCTCATCTTGTAATTCCAAATCAAAAATATTCCTGATGGTGTCCTTAGAAAAGTACAAGTTGTGGAAAAAAGCTCTTGTCTGATGTTTTTCCTTCATTTGAGAGATAAATCCCTTAGGATCATGATTCTTGAGGTGCACAGTCCTTAGCCTATAAGGCCCAAGTAATTTATGCAACTCCTTCCATCCTCCCTTTGGCATAACAAAATCGACAAATGTTGTATATTCAAGGAAGAAAAAACCTTTCTTTTGTTTTGCTGGCAAGTGTAGTTCCTGAGTGCCCCCCAACTGCCTCATGATTTCCAAAAATCCAATTCTAAGGGGCACCTCCCTTGGCAGAACCTTTGGATTGACATTAGTGCCAAAAACCCTGAAAATTATGGTATTATGATAGGGGATAATATCTCCCCAATTGTGCATTATGTTCAATTCAGGCCTTCTCTCCATCGGCCTTAAGAATTCATGAATTTCTTTTGGGATCCTTGGGGGGTCACGAACCAGAGCCTCCCTTAATTTAGATCCAAAGACATTATGGAAAGTTACATAATCAAACTTATGATCATGCATGTCAATAATCCTAGTCCAATATTGGACAGGCATTTCAATGTTTCATTCCTTCTTCTTTAATTCCATATCTTTTTCGAATATAGCCTGACCCCTATACAAAAATATGTGGATTAACAAGGAATACCATCTAAATCCAACCCAATTCTTCCCCTCCTTTAGGGCTACTAGACCCGTGTGCATCTTCTCTGCCAAATAAGTGGAAAAATCATATATTACATTAAAACTCGGGTGCTGGAGATTTACTGCCATATACATAATATCGGTAGGTAAGGTTTTCTTTAAGCCGACTCCTAGAACTTGACATAAAACACAAACAGTCTTCTTAAAATAACTAGAGAAATAGTCCACAGGAAAAGGTTCAGGCTAATTCCTGCCAATTTCTACCTTGTTCTGATTTTTTCCTCTTCCTGAGACTGCCAAATGAGGTATTAAAAAGGGTGTTCTGAACAAACCCATAGTATTTCTATATTCTTGTCTAGAAACCTCCAAGTCGACAAGAACCATATCATTACTCCATTTGTTCAGTTTGAAAATATTTGCAATTTCTTCTTTGGTTATCTTAATCATCTGTACACCAGCATGTGTTCTGACAATTCGAGCCACAAGGTCATATCTAGAAGCAATGTCCTTTAAAATACCTACATCCATATAAATATTAGGAACCACCAATTTACCCGGGTCTAACCTCCAGGGGTTACACAAAGGAACTGACAAATTCTTGTTCCCAAACCAATTGGAGAAAAACTGTCACCCGATGTATGGTAACTCGACATCTTGAATTGCACATTGCTTGTCTATCAATCCTTCCAAGATTCGAGGCCCATAGAACAAAACCTTTCCCTCCCGCTTCTTGCTAGTAGAGGGTTGTAACAAATCAATAATATCTTGGGATAAAGACCTGGTAGTCTTTTCAGAACCAAAACTTTGGGCCTTGGGTGCCATTTATACTAGACTAATGATAATTCAAACTAGGGTTTGCTTATTTTCAGATAGCAAATAATTACAATTTTCTCCTTTAGCCTTTACAGAAAATTATTCAATATTCAAAAATCCCTAGCAATTATCTATAGAGGCTCTAAAAGCGAATCTATTCAATGAATTATTCAAGAACAGAAATAGGAAAAAATCACGAATTGCGCAGCAAGCAACCATAAAATCTTTTGAATTTACAAGAAATGGCGTACATGCTACTTACGGTTTCAATCGCAAAACATCCAGGGCAGTGAAATTGAGAAATTGTAACCATAGCTTGCTTCACTCGATACCAAGCAATTCTTCCTCAATGTAGAGATACAACACGAAAATAGTAATTCACAAATTTTAGCATTTAATTATGCAGGCGGAGTCGAACTTGGCCATTACTATTCACTCACACGAGATAAAATGTCTATAGTACAATACCAGTTTATTTTTAAATATGAGTCGTTAATCAATCGCAACGTTGGCCAGGAGAACGGCTCAGATTTAGTCAAAATAGTTTGAAAATGCCACGTTCTCCCTCCAGTCACCAAACGGATAGGATATTCACCTACCGGGCACCACATCAACACGAAAATGGGCCCCACCTTTGTTATTAGTGAACAACATCAGAGTCCACGCGTTACCAAATCGTACACCTCGCAACATTATTGAAACTGCAGTTTTAATTGCACGAGGTCAGTGAGGAACAACCACGATGCATCGGTATGGAAAAAACTGTCGGCATCAGACTTCATCATCAGTGAGAAAAACTGGACCCCACCATCATATGTGACAGATGGTAGCATCTTGCATGCCTTGCACCATATTTGTGCATTAGCAAAAACCTTGCGAGGTCTATGAGCAACGGTCAAGATTGAAATCACTTCATCCGACGGTCATGTAATCTGCACATGCAAAAAGGTTATTTCGCCTAACTTTATTATTTCTTAAGTCTGGGTTGGTCTATGCCCCGTGCTTTAAGAACAACTTTGAGCCATCGTTTGTCATTGTCCTAGGCAATGTCCCGTTCTCCCTTATAATAGTTGTTTTATTTTGCAAGGGGTGTTTTTAATGACCGTCAATCTTCCTACGATTGATCCTGACTGCTCCCCTCGATCTCGTGATGACATCACCACTGGTTGTTTGGTGATTGCGATATCACAGGTGAACGCCACATGTCCCAAGCTGCCAATGCCGAAAAGGGATTAATAAAGCGTTTAATATTTGTGTCGAACTTAAATACGTTATAAAGTGGGTTACTAAAATATCTACGAGATGCACGTGCTTGAGATCGACGATGATGTTATAATCTTTGTAAAAAGTTGCTTGACGGTTGTGTTTGGTGCTGCCGACTGCTGTGTTTTTAATGACCATCGATCTTCCTATGACTGATCTTGACCGCTCCCCGTGATCTTGTGATGACATCACCATTGGTTTTTTGGTGATTGCAATATCACAGGCGAGCGCCACGTGTCCCAAGCCGTCGATGCCGAAAAGGGATTAATAAAGTGTTTAATATTTGTGTCGGACTTAAATACGTTATAAAGTGGGTTACTAAAATAGCTGTGAGATGCACATGCTCGAGATTGATGGTGATGTTATAATCTTGGTAAAAAGTTGCTCGATGGTTATGTTTGGTGCTGCTGACTGCTGTGAGTGAACACGATCGCCGATGGTAGGAATCAATGGTTGCCCGCCATTGTGTGATCCAAAGATGCAGGATGTTTAGTGATCACGATATCACAGGCGGGCGCCATGTGTATTCCTTTGGCGCTTTCTTCTGTGGTGGGCCCTCGATGCTAACATGGAGATTTTGTCAGCCCTTTTGAAGATGGTCGTTCGATGGTCTGACAAAAATAAAAGATCAATGATTGAAATTTGCATTAGCATAAAATGAGATTGGAGCCATTGGCGCGACATGCAAATGAGCTTTAATGGCGGAAAAGATGTCTACTGGCTCAATTCAATCGACATAAAGTATATGCTCTTTTTCTATCCTCATCACAAAAGCATTCAAGTATTTTCCAAGCAGTTTAGAGCCAGAGATAATTTTTTTCGCGGGTTTCACTGTGAAGTTTGGTTCTCTGCAAGGCACGAAATCCCATGAGTTATTTTTAAACTGCTGGGTTAATTTGACTGTGTCTTTGCGAAGGGTTCTATTGTGCTAGTCAAGGGGTTTTGTTAATTATTGTCGTAGGGTTACTGGTTCGTTTGAATGATTGGAATTGCATAGTTGTGTTGTATTTTTGTGTTCTGGGTACCCCTAGTTTCTTCGAGGATTTGATTTTTTAAAAGAATCCCTAGTTGTTTAAGATGGAACCACCGAAGCATCACTCTGGCCATGTTGATTATTTGAAGAGGAATTTGTATGATAACTTCCTGGATCAACTCCTGTTGTCAAAAAATGACAGGAAGAGTGGATTGGTTTTAATGAATGGAAAGATGCTAGGCAAAGGTCTAGTGTGCAGAAATTATAACATTGTGGATGCCAGGATTCCTATGACTGGTCTTGAAATGTTTAGGTTGTGGTATGGATAGCGAAACTTACCTCACCCCTTCTCTAATTCCTGGAGATACAACATGGGGAAACTAATAGTGCCAAATATGTTCCCTGATGTTGACTTGCTCAGAGCAGTGGCAACATAGTATGATCCTGTGACAAGGGTCATAAGGGATAATGATGGTGGAATTCTGCTAAGCATAAATGCAGATGAGATTCAGAATATTTTTTATTTGACTGAGTATAGCCCTTTCTTAGTCCAAACAGATTTTGAGGAGATGAAGGAGGAGTACAAAAGGTCAAACGCTCTTTTCAAATAGAGGTTGCTTCCTCCTCACCTGGCCAGGGCGGGAAGTTCAACAATTCTTATCAGCCCAAATGACCAGGAGCCTTTCAGGCTGAGCTATTTTTCTAGTCACTTCTTGGTAACATTTTATTCATTGTGTCATATTTTAGGGTTCAGCCCTAATACTGTGATGCCAGTTGCGTACATGTTTATGGAGCCCAAATTCAGCATCCCAACTTCTCTGTGGTATATGACTTTGCATCATTCCTGTCAGAGAAGATGCATGAGGGTTTGATGAAGCTGCATGTGGGGGATACTGGTACTCCTTTTTTCTAGTACTCCCTATTGATGCATATGTTCCTATACAAGAATTTTCTTTTCTTCTTAGAAGAAATGGAGTTGAGGCAGGAGGTGAATGGAGAAAGGTTACCAGTACAGGTGTGGAGTACAGATTTGTCTTACAATAGGGGAGGTGCCAGCTTTGTGCAGTTTGATAACTGCTTTGCCTCTAGACTTAGGTCTCAGTTGGTGGTAAATGTGCCAAGAGTCCCTGAAGATTTGCATGACTTCCTCCGACCGAAGGTGAGGAAGCCTAATTTAAAAGTGTCACAATTGGGGTGATATCATCTTGTACCCTATAAGCACTGTCTTGAGGGTGTATGGTTTCTAGGGAACCCCTCATATCCTCCCCTTTAATGTACCATCAAGGATGGGGTTTTCCAAAGTTATGTGGCAACTAGGTTGTATTCATGAGGACAACCTAACAAAGAAAGGAAAAGGGACTTTGTTATCTGACTACACTGTTGTTTATGATTTTGTCTGTTCCAAGGGAGGATGGGTCCACTTCATAAGGTTTTTTGATGACTTCAATTTGAGGAATGGTCCTAGGAGACAACATGACCCTGAGGGATTCTTTGCATTGTTCAAACAACGAATTAAAGGTGGAAAATTTGCACATGAATACAACTTTCCTGAGGACCTAATCAGAAATGAGTTTGATTTGAATAGGCGGGAGTTGAATAAAGAAAAATGGATTGCATATGAAAAGCTGCTTGGTATAATACATAAAATGGATCCAAAATATGATCCATTAATGGAGTTCACTCCATTTCATAAGAGAATAGACTTCTTAATGACTAATTTCAAAAATATCATGGGAAGCTTGATGACCAAGAGGGTCAGTTTGGAATGAGATTTTGGTATAGAAAGAGTGGATGTGAGGTCTGAAGAAACAAGGCCAGCTTATCAGCCACCAGTTGATAGGCCTCTATACAAGAGAAACGGGAATGCGAGCAGTGATGAGGGTGAAGGGGATAAGAAGGGAAAACAAGTCATGCAAGCATCATCATAGCTAGGTCCAAGGATCAGAGCACCTGAAGGGATAAGGATTGTGGATCTAGATTTACCACCAAGAGGTGATCCTGTAGTGTTACCATCAGAGACAAGCCCTAAGAGGCAGAGTGTTGAGGAAACACAAGAAACTTTGATGGATGAGATATTGTGACTGATCAAGACATGCAGGTTGGTATCCCTTCCCCTCCTAGATCAACACAATTGGTGCTTTCTGACATGGATGTAAAGGGGCAATGTGTACAAGATGCCACGATGGAGGCCTGCAAGACATTCTTGGACAATGATGTATTTGTAAAGACTCCTGTATTCTTGCAACTAGTTTGGAGGATGAAACTAGAAGAGTACCAGAACAAATGCAAGAGTAGGAGAGAATTGAGAACTTATAGGTCTGAGCAGGAGAATGATGATGAGGTCAAGGCTGAATTAATGGAAGAATTCAAAGGCATCACTCCTGAGAAGGGAAGAAGACTTGTGACTCAGGTTGGTGTCTTAATTTTTCCTGAATGGGACATAGCTGATGCAGTTGCATTCAATGCTATCTTACAGTCCAAGCACCCTATACAAAACAGTGAAGAAGAGGCTAAGGCAACTCTACAGGACTCTTCCTTCAATGAGGAGTATGAAACTCTGGCCATATGGGCATTGGAACCCTAGGGCAGAAAGCCAAATGTAATTGATATTAGCCCACACCTAAGGGGAGGGCTAATCATCAAGAGAGCTTCTGAAACTTCAACAACAGAAGCTACAAGCCTGATAGTAAATGTGGCCAAATTTTCCCAAAAGATAGTTGAGAGAGAAGAGGCTGAAAAGAAGAATTTGATGGAGAAATACAATATGATAATTGCAGAATATAGTAAGATGCAGCAAATGAATGTTGAGTTGCAATCTGATGTAGATAGGTTGAAATATGGGAAGGTGGGAGAATCCTCTAGTGCTTATGGTATCAAAGAATTACCTTCTATTGTAGGATTGGTCCCCCTTACTACTCCAATTGTTTCAACTCCGGGGTCCCCCATCTAGACACCTGCTCTCAATCCTACACTAGGGCCAGTTGAAGAAGAAGTTGGATATTCTGTGGATCCCACCAAGAAGCAAATGTTGAATAGGATCACAGAATTGCAGGTTGCCTTAAAGGCAAGTGAGGATGATGCAATTTCCAAACAAAGTGAGCTGGTTGACATAGTTTTGAGGCATCTTAATGAAAAGGTTCATGGTAAATTACCATCTGTACATTCTTTGTATTATTTATTCTTGGATGGAATAAAAAATATCAATAGGGATTGGGAAATAGTTTTTCCTTTGGCTGAGAAATGGATCCCTAGGGCCAATGATTTGGATATTATGTACAAAGCTTCTAGGTTTGATGCAGACAATATGCCCTAGTCATTGAAGCCTACTCAAATATTTGTAAAATCATTGAACGGATTACAGGCCCTACCTGATGATTTGAGTAGAAGAATTAGGGAGCTGATAAGGAGATTTGATGACTGGAATGATACATTTTTGCCAAACATTATTGATGCACAAGGAAATGTTAAGACATTGCAACACTGGCAGGATGGGGTAGAAGAAGTTATCAATGCACAAATCAAATCGATTTGGGATGATTTAAACTATGATTTGCTAGTAAATAGTATGGATAAGATAATTAACACCAACACATTCTTAGAGTTTTTTGAAAGGGAAGCCAATCAGGTTGCAGTGAAGTACACACCTTACAATACTAAGGTGAATGAGGTGGTGAATTTTGGCTAGCCAACGGATGAAGAGTATCAGAGATGGGTGGATAAGTACTTAACCGAAGAGGAGTAAAATAGTGTCTATTACCACTGGATGGATGAAGGAATGCGAGACGATGATGCAAACAATTCTAGAGATAGCCACAGGAAATGATTTAGCAATGGATAGGGCATGTGAACAGAATTAGAAGATGTTCGAAATGGAGATAGCCATAAGGAATGCACTGGAGGATGCTGATACACACAAGTGACCAGCTTACCGAGATTATCTGTCAAACATCTGTTTATGGCTTAATAGAGCATAATTTCTAGTTTGTTATTGTTGTTAAGCAAAAGACATTTCTCAAAGGACGCGCCCTTTCACAATTTTGATATATTTATATCTGTTTCATAATGTAAAACATATATAGGTGGATAGGAGAAAGATATAGTAGATAGTTTGCAATGAAACTTTCCTTTAAAAGACTCATATGCATGTATATATTTTGATGAAGTTAATGAAGATGTCTAAACTTGTGGCTTAATCTTGGTATCAGTTGTTTGTGGAATTATACAGTTATCTGGTTGTCTCCATTTTGATGCTTTTTTGTTGTTTAAATTGATATATCAAGCATATATATTCAATTTACAGATACACATTTGTTGTATTTGTGTGATGTGATTATTTGGTTCTTTTAAGTAAAGATTAAACCATTCTAGTCAATCACAGTAATTGAAGAGTATTAATTGGATCAATAAGAAGAATCACATAACTAGGATTGTCATTCTATCTCAAGTAGAGTTTGTCAGTCATTTACTTGCACATTTATACAAGTTATAAACTACATTTGTGTGCCAAATACTTTGAATTATTGCCATCATAGATTACACTTTTATAGATCTTCATTAGACTCCATACACCCAACAAGGTAGTGGTCTCACACTTTCATCTTTTGGTTTATCCATTTTATTTGTTAACTTAACATATTCTAATATAATTAAAATATAACTAAAATTGAAAACATCATAAATTAATTATGTAATCACATAAGTCAGATATAATTCTATCAAGAAATTAATATCAAATAGATAATACAATCACATAACTCATACATTTCAATGTCATTGATCTTCTTCTTCATCCAACTCTTTATCTGTATCATCCGATCCAGATTCAACATTGTAAGGATTGGTCATATCATCATCATCGTCATTGATATCAGTTTTGATAATGTCATCATCCACATGGATATAATCTTCATCAACATTATCCTACATCATCATGATCTAGTTCCTCCTCTTCGACATCTTCATTAGGCACATCATCAACTAACTGTTGATCTTGATCATCATCTACATCATCTTATATTTCTTCAGTATTTTCTTCTTCCACCACATTATACTTTACCGACCACCCTCTTGGATCATGTCTAACAACATATGACCAACCCACTTTACCTCGAACCTCTGAGTAAAATACCTGCTCCCATTGGCTTGGAAGAACAAAGAGCTCATTTCCAGCTTGCTCAAAATACCTTGTATTAACCATGGTAAATCCATTATCATGTTAACTAGCAGTTCTCTCGGGATAATTTTCATTCAATCATAGCTTGTACCATAGGACGACAAACAAAACTAATTTGCAGAACTTAAATTCACACTCAAGTATATCATCCAAAATCCCATAGTATTGATTTTCTAAGATTTCTAGATGTATGTTGCTTCTAGATGAAACATTAGTCACCTGGAAGACTGCAGTTATCCTAGAATCACAAGTTTTCTTCATGTCATCCAACTTTTTAATTCAAAATTTATGACCATTGCACCACATAACCTTGTGGTGTTTCACTTGCAATATGTCAAACATGTAAAAATTATTGCAATATCGTCAGTTGATAAACATATTTATTCTTGGCCGAATGTATGCAAAGAAAAAAATCTCAACATATATATACATCACTATAATTAAAAATAATTAAATAATATGGGTGATTAATATATTTATACATACCTGTTTATCTCTTAAACCATATGTTAAATGAATTTCCCTTGTTGTAACATTGGAATCTCCATTACAATGAGCTTCTTTAACCAATGAAGCCACACCTTCCCATGTTAATGCGGGACCAGATTGTTGACATCGTTCAATCCATACTGTCATCCAATCAAGATTGTTTGCGACGTACAAATGTAGTGCATCCCACTCTTGACCTACTATATAATTTTTTTTTGAAATTCACAAACGACGTATAATTAGTTAATTACCACAATATACAACCTTAATTTATAATTGATGAATATTGAAGATTAATAATTAAATAAGTACAATATACATAAAAACCAAATGTAAAATATATTCTAATTAATCTCCATGACCATCTTATAATTACCTGTCACTTTCCTCAATCTACCTTTCCCCATCAGGTACTCCCCTTCAAATTTGTTAATGGAGTTGGGATCCCAAATGCGATCTACGTGGATCTTTGCTGCAAACCTAGGAAGATATTTAGTAATGTACACCATGGTCTGGTATACCATGTATCCCTCCACCATAGAACCCTGGGGATGTGCTCTTTGTCTAGCCAAAGCCTTCAAAAATTTGAAGTGCCTCTCAACCATCCACATTGACCTTGTGTGTATAGGTCCACACAATTCAATCTCCTCAACTTGGTGTATGAGGTAGTGTTATTTTGCTTTGAAAAATGTTGAAGGTAGACACTTTTTCATTTCACACATTAGACGAGGAATTATTCTCTTCCAATAATTTATATCTTCTTTATGGATTTATTTGGATGACAGCCATCTACAAGTGATTCAAGGCACAAATATATTAACGAGATTTAACAAAAATATACAACGAATTGAAAAAATATCGCTACTTACCTCATGTATTTTCCAAGATCATATATAACTTGCTTGACATTATTGTCGAAGTTGTCTGGGAGAGATAGAGGTAGAACGTATTGCAACAATTATAAAATGATATTTTCATTAATATTTTTCCAAAAGTAGTAAACATAATACACTAAAAATTACATGCAGTATACAAATATATATATATATATATATAAATAATATACCAGAATAATTACCTTAATGAAGGTATCCCAATCATGCGTCTTCATCCCTGACCCAAATTCACCTTTCTTTGTTATGATATTATTTATGTTCATAGCAAATCCTGTGGGAAATCAAATTTTTCATATGACTTGTTTTTTAGCATTGCTTTGCTGCTCCATTAATAAACAAGGTAGGGCACTTATATTAATTTGGTCTCCATTGATATTTAATTGAATGACATTTTTCATTGCATGATTGGCTCCCTGAATGTCACTACAAATTTTGACAATTTTTTCTTTGTCATGCCTTCCATCCAATATTTTCCATAACATTTCTATCATATTCTTTCTGATATGCATTGTATCAAACAAATACACAATTTGTAGCTGCTCATAGTAGGGCAACCTACTAAATTGTCTGAGATAACTTTTCAGTCCCTGTGGAAGCCGACGATTAATCCCTTGACGACCTTCATGAAGCATATAAGTTAAACAAATTAACGACAATCATTTTCAATTACAACATGAGTAAACACAACACAATATAAAAATATATATTCAAAACATATCATAAATGATAGATAAACAATTTGATCTGATGTATAACCTTGACGATTAATTCTATTATATTCCAACTTCCATAGGCGAGGTGTCATTCTTCATGGTTTTGATGTAGTCTCTTCTTTCCCATTGAAAAGATGTTTTTCAGTAGTTCGATACTTATGATTTATGTGGAGGAAGTGCCTATACTCATCAAACACTGCTTTCCTAAACTTGTTGAACGACGAGATTTCATCTTTGGACCACAAATTGGACATGCAAATTTTCCCTTTGTTTGAAGACCTGCAAATCATATATAATTGGATTAAATATGTCAATTTTTATAATTATATATAATGAATAGATTATTTAAAAAACATGCATGATATCTACTTCATAAAATTAAATATTGTTAAAGTCATGCAGTCGAACATTATAACATACCAGAAAAATGTGTTAGCCCTGGGGCATCATGAATTGTCCATACAAGCATTGCATGGAATTGAAATTGTCTTTGTCCTATTGGTCTAGATACGTCATACATAGTCACGCCATTCCATAAATTTAGTAACTTTTCGATAAGAGGCTCAATATATACATTCATATCTTTAACTTGGTACTTACCTAGTTGAATGAACATAAACATTACATAATTATTATAACCATTTTACTGCAATATATATAAATTCATGTACATGACTATTAAATGAAAAAACATATAGGTCATTATGCAAAAAATAAGACAAATGAGATGCTACTACATTAAAGAAAATTGATGTAAACAAATACCTGGAACAATCATTGCCAACATTATGTGCTCCCTCTTTATTGACATCCATGGAGGAATGTTATTGTTGATAACAAAAATAGGCCACACCGAGTAAATAGATCTCAGCTCTGCAAATGGATTGACACCGTACGCTGCCAATGAAATCCTGATATTACGAGGATCTTCTTTAAAGTGTGGCCATTTTCCCTCCATGTCCCTAAATGTAGAACCATCCACAGGCATTCGAAGAATCTCATCTCTAGTTCTATTTCATGCATGGTAATCCATAAATTGCGCTAAGCTTTCACACCTAAATAATTGTTACATACGTGGAATAATGGGAATATAACAAAGAACCTTGCGAGGCACCTTTTTTGTTAGTCGATTTATTCGATATTTGCTGATATGACATTCCAAGCATTCTGTTGCAAATTCATGTTGTTTATGATATATAATATGATCATTGGGACATGCATCTATTGCTTGATACTCCATTCCAATATCTTTCATAATGCTAGATAAATCTCAGTATGAGCAAGGTAAAATATTTGATGGTGGTAAGTAAAATTCACCAATCAATCTACAACAAAAAATAATTTCTTAATATAAAGAATATTAATGGTACATACTTCATCCTTTATTTACTAGTGATGAACTAACAACAATTAAAATGGATGAAAAAAGATGACATATATGACATACTTTAACATCCGTGAGATTGCTATGTTGGATAAACCATTCATAACCTTCAAGTTCACTAGCAATAATACAACAGAGAGAAGAGTTGTTTGGGAGCCTTCATAAAGGGGCTCGTGTGCCTTCTCAAGTACAGGTAAATCATGAACATCATCAAAGTCATCTCGATCAACATGATCAGCTGTGCCATTACATGTGTCATGGATCAATGTATTTGTACCATCATCTTCAATTGTGTTTTCTAGTGCATGATCATCTTGTTCGATAGGATCATTAACTTCATCTTCAATATTCACAGCTCCATGTTCCTCCACTTGCAAAACCACATTCTTCAGGCCATGATAATCCATATCATGTGCCCTAGGGTGCCCCACCTTTATAATAATGACAGACACAAATAAACCATGATCATGATCAAGTGATTTTTTATATATATATCAAATGTTAAAACAATATAAATATTTGCAAATTCAATCAATATAAAGACATATAATAAACAACTTACCAATGGATGATGACCATGCCTCCCTTCAACATGACCATGCTTCCTACAATGTTTCTCAGCTGTTGTGATTAAAAGTCTTCTCGTCTTTAAGCCCTTGCAATTATTGCAAGGAAAATAACATTTCCCATCACCCTTTCTTTTCAATCTAGCCCATAATCTATCAAGTGACTCTTCATTTTGTTCTGGACTAATATTATCTGATATGATTTTTCCTTACCAAGCTTGAATATTTAGATCTTCAAAAAATATCAAACTCACACTCCAATAATTTTTAATCATACATAGGTAACAATATATAATAATTATGATATTTTACACCAAAAAAATTCGGGATGCGCACACCCCTGCAAAAGAGAAGATAGTTTGAAGTTAATGACCCCAAAACTTTAAAATGCTAATTGTAGAAATGATTAAATTCTGATTTTACTATGATTTCCAACTGTTAGGCTCCTAAAATCAGAATAGTGAACTTGCACAACAAAATCTGGAAATGAAATTCTCAAAATGCAGCTAATAGGCCTCAACAATAAAGGCCTACTCAAGACTTTGTTAAGTCACTGCAAGGTTTCTAGGCCTTACCTGATGATTTCAGCAGGATGATTAAAGAGTTGGTAAAGAGTTTTGATGACTGGAGTGACACATCTTTACAAGATATTGTAGATGCCCAAGGAAATGTTAGATCATTGTAGCAATGGCAGGACATGGTAGATGAAATCATCAATGAACAAATCAAATTGATTTGTGATGACTCAAATTATGACATGATGATGAGTAGTATGGATAAAATCATTAACACTAGCACATTTTCAGAATCTTTTGAAAGGGAGGCGAATCAAGTAGCAATAAAGTATACACCTTACAGTGGCAAGGTAAATGAGGTGGCAAATTTTAATTGGCCAACGAATGAGGAATATCAAGGATGGGTAGAAAAGTACTTAACTAAAAAAGAATAGGACAGAGTCTACAACCGACAGTTAATAGCTTAGCAGTTATGGTTATAACAAATTTTGGCTATGTCTTGGTGGAAGTTTTGGTGCAAGTTTTCAAAGTTTGGCAAATGCAACAATTCTTCTCTAGTGAATGGGATGAACAAGAAGATTCTCCAAAGACTCAGCTATTGTAACCAATTTTTGAAATGTCATAAGGCAGTCCAAGTGACCAGTGACAGGTGTATTTCTTGCCCGGTGCTTGTTGCTCCTTCATTTTCCCTATAAGAAGGATATCAGGACCAGAAATACGAGTTACCAAGTTAGATATCTTTAGGTCGAGTCTAAGTGAAGTTGCAGAGAAAATTTGTAAAAAGCCTGATATTATAGTGAAGATACTATTCTTAGGTTTGGTGTCATTTTGTTGTAGGTTTTAGTTTCATGGGTACTTAATTTTCAAGACAGTACTAGCATCTGAATGAAAATTACTCATTTCAAGGTCATGTATCTCCATTGTATGAATATATTATTATCTTGAATAAAATGATCAAGGGTTATTATGTTCATCTCACTGTTATGGTGTGTGTAATTCTCATTTTGGCTTTAATTCAAGGAATTAATTAAAATACTTGAGTGAGGTTATAGGTGACTATGTTCATATAAGGATTTGATAAGTAGTATTGGGTTAGAATATAGATTGATGGTATTGTAAGGCAGTATTGTCTGCGATTTTATATGCTATGTGTCTAGAAGATAAACTTGGTTACAGTAAAAAACAACCAACACCTTTGATATTATCTAGCTATGGCTCCCAAATCTATTGAAAATTGATCATTAGGGTTAAAATTAACCTTACAAATATAATCTTTGTCCAAATCCATCAAGAATTTTCCATCAGTTATAAACAAGTCTAAAATCTGGAAATGAAATTCTAAAAGTGCACAAGACTAAAAATGAAATCTGATGGGATGTTGCTTTAAAATATGATTTTCAAACCTAGAAGTACAAATCTGACTTCACAAATGAATTCTGGAAAAAGACAATGACTACCCTCAATATGGCGATATCTTCTTGAGTTTCTTCTGTTTTTCCCCAAGAAAACCGTCAAGCAAAACACTATCGCAGAAAATAGTCGAGCTCATTTTTATTTATGCGTGCCAGAATTTAAATTTGCAGGTCCGTCAAAATTTCGACGAACGTCGGGGATAAAATTTAAAAAAAATGAAAATTCGCACAAGTGTCTAATGATAGATCTGTTTATATAGCTTTCGTCGGAAGGTTTTGCCGGATTTTGCAATCAAATGAGTTAGTGTGTCTAGGGAATGGGTTTTGATATATACAATTCATGATAAGGTGAAATTTTTTATGGTCCTTAAACTTAAATTTCACCTTTAGGTCATGGATATAATGTTTCAATTCAACACACTTTATTATCAGATGACCTTTGATATGATGATAATCACAATAGTTATCCTCCCTATACCAAGAGGTCTTTGGTTGACTATTATTACAGGGTTTTGTGAGTGGAAAGGCCACATTTTTAGCTTTGACTAGTTGATAAGATACTACCAATAGGTTCCCCTAATGGTGTAAGTTGTCTCATTTTTTTATATTTTTTAAGGGGTACAAATGGAATGAAAATGGATAAGGTTTGTTGGAAATTTTGGATATGTTTTGAATTGGTAACCCCATCTCTAAACACATTCTTATTTTTTATAAATAATTTGGGTTTATCATTAGAAATTTTGTATTTATCCTTTTGGTTTTGATCGTTGGAATAGAGTTTGATAACCCCTTTAGCAATCAAGGCCTTTTCGATTTGAGTGCCTCTTTCAATGAGTTCATCAAAATAAGTGACACACAAAACTTGAAGATGAAATACCAAATCCAAATTACAATTTGTGACATAGATATGTATTAAATTTTTTATATTATTGGCCATGAAAACCTAATAGCTAAAGCTCTCCAATGTTGAAGGAACATTGAAAATTTCCCCTTGATTTTTTTTGTTAAATAAGCCCATCATGGTGAGGTCATGCTTCATGTTATAGCAAAAGTGTTTGAATTATTGTTTTACTATATCCAAAGGATGTGATGGATCGGTTAGGTTTATGCAAGAACTATTTGAGTGCTTTCCCACCTAAGCTATGAGGGAATAGGTATAGTAAGTATGTATCTTCATGTGCTACTTCCTAGATAGCAAGGAATAATTCTTTTACATGCTCCCTAAGATCTCCCTTCCCCTTGTATTTGTCATACTTAGGGATTTTAAAAGAGGCAAGGAATGGGGCTTGTGATATAGGATGATCAAAGGGATATGGAAATAATCCTCAAATGTATATGGTTTCTTATGATTTCCTCCTTGAATTTATATAAGGAAATATTTCATGGATTACCATTTTTGATCAAAGGATAAACTATTGAATGCATAAGATAACTGAGAGGGGGGGTGAATTAGTTGTACCTTAAATCTTCAAAACCCTCATTAACATTTAGATCCATATCCATTCATTAAACTCTTAAATCTGTTGAATTAGCATGAAAAGCAAATAACAAAAATTGAAACAACTTAACACCATACATAAAAGAAGACCAGATTTAGGTGGAAAATAAAAGAAGGGAAAACACATAGTGAGGATTAGCTCAAAATATAAGTAGTATCAATATTGAATACAATGGGGCTCATTATTGGAGAGCTCACTACACAAAGAATAAATTCTCACTACCAAAATAGAAAAGAAGATAGAGAAGAATTGTTACACAAAGAAAAGAATCTCAATGAAACAAAGAATCCACCACAATGACTTCAACACCTTTACAGTTTGATTGAAGAATTTTAGCCACCTTCTTCTCACTACATCTAATAAATTAACACATGAAAGTTGCAATGCATTACTCAATTTCTCACTTTAAAACTTTTCATTTCACATCTTTAACATCTCTCACATCTATATTCACATATTTTAATAACTTAACTCATCCTTATATCGTCTTCAACCTTGAAACCTTCTCCAAGGTTAGCTATGCACCTCAAACTTGTAAATTCAAATTAGGTCAATGCCAAAACACTTATGTGGTAGATATAAGTGAATACAAACCACATCAGAACTTAGTTGGGACCCAAATAAAAAAATCCACTCAACCACACACTTAAACAATATTTATCCATCACATGTAGTGTAAACAACAGGTCGGTCATTACCCATGTAAACACCATTAAAATTTTAAGTACACACTTCTTGAAACCAAAGATAACTTATGAACCACACACCATGCTTGAACAAGATCTAGAATATTCCTCAAACACCCTAAAATCCATCAAACTCCTTCGCAACAACTTCCACCTAAAGAATGTACACACCAAGTACTCTTAGACATCTCTACTATACGTTGTTATTTAAAAAGCGATCTTCTGAAGCACCAAACCTCAAACCATCTTGAATGAATAAAGATATAAACAGCATAAAAACTCCTTCAAAATCACAAGACTTGAAACACAACTACAAAGAAACATGTAGTAGAAATATTTCTCCCAGACACCTCTACAATACATAATCACACATTGGTGAACACAACTTATTTTGTATGATGATACAACACACCAACTCTTTAATATAACACCTTTGAACACCTCTCACCAACATATCCAAATTTCATAAGTAGATCTTCAACCTAGAAAAATGTGGAGCAATACTAGAGCACAAATTTGTAACCTAGAACACCACTACAACACATTGTTTCTGCTTTTTATCAAATTTTCTCAAAAGCACTTGGAAACAAAGCACTAGTGACACATCCTCATCCTCTTCAACACTTCCATAATCATAGACAAAATCTTATCAAAGAAACACTAGAGGCTGAAACTAGTAGCTTTTTTCTCACAATCTCCCCCTTTGTCATTGATGGTAACATATGATGTGAAAAACCATCAAAGACACAATAGCTCTGAATACAAACACACTAAAACTCTTCATATTACTTCTCCCCCTAAATAAATTATATTTTACATATTGTTCTCTCTCCCTTTGTAGCTTGTTTCTCTCTCCCTAAATAATTTATGACTTTCTCTCCCCCTTATAACTTATTATTTTTCACATGTTTCTCTCTACCCCTTTGACATCAATGCAAAATCACTAAAATATTTGCATTATTATTCTCTTCCTTTGACATCAAACAAACTGCTTACTACTGATCTTCAACACCTTTCCTTTACTACTCTAAATACACCCCCTTAGGAGCACACACCAACGTGTACCAAATCAACAACCACTACAAAATGACAAGACACACTCTTCTTATTGCAACAATCAACAATGCCATTACCTACTCCCCCTAAGAGGTAGCCACCAACATCAGTCCAGAACAAAGAATGATTCTTGAGATCCAATGGACGGATGCATCTCCTTATTCATCTAGTTCAAAGGAGGGGAAATGACCCACAACTTCTTCTAGAGATAGTCAAAAGGTATCCTTAGGAAGAGCCTTAGTGAACATATCAGCAATTTGATCTTTTCTAGGCACATACTTAAGCTTCACTTCATTCTCCACAACCTTTTCTCTCAAAAAGTAATATCTGATTGAAATATGTTTTGTCTTTGAATGCATCACTAGTCTCTTTGAAATGTTGATTGCATTTGCATTGTCATAAAAGATATAAATAGGCTCATCATACACTATTATAATATTCATCAATGTTCGTCTCATCCATAACACCTTTGTGCAACAAGATGTTATTGTAATGTACTCAACCTCTACAATAGATAAAGATATTGAATCTTGTTTCTTACTTAGCCATGATACTAATCTACATCCAAGAAAGAATGCACCACCACTTGTACTTTTATTGTCATCAACACAACCAACCCAATTTGCATCTGTGTAAGAATTCAAAGAAAAGTTAGTATCCTTTGGATACCAAAAGCCATGATTTGGACTGCCCTTTAAATATCTAAATATCCTTTTCACTGTTGTAACATGTGACTCTCTAGGATCTTCTTGAAATCTAACCATAAGACAAATTGCATGCATGATATCTAGTCTAATAGCAGTTAGATATAGCAATCCACCAATCATTGATTTGTACTTGTTGTTGGCATCCTCTAATGATTCAACAACTAATCCCTTAAATATGTAACTGAGATATTAGAAATTTGTACTAAATATCTATCTTATTCACCATGAAGGTTCATTTAATTGTCAACCTAGAGACATAAACTCGAAATGGGTTAGCATTATATGTGCACTAGGTTTCTATTGTAGCCATATTCATTCTATAACTAGAAAAGTCATGATGTTGAAAGTAAATTTCTTGAAAGGAAGTAATATAAACAATAAGCATAAAACAATAACTATACTGAACTGAAATGCATGACAGAAATAGAAATCTTAGGAAACGGATAGGAAACTACTCTTTTTGCTTTGGCTGCAGGAATAGGCAATTGCCAAAATTGTAACTATTGTTGAACAAAAAATTAATGACTGAGCTAAAGGATGGAATTCTCACCAAGTGGGCCCCCTTGGGTGAGTTTCACTTGAAACTAACTCAGATACAACAAAATTATAATATCATTTTATTCATTGAAAGCATGATTACAATGAAACAACATCATATATGTATTTCTTGAAAACTAGAAATGCAAGTACAACATCAGAACATCCAACCTTCTAAGAAGGAGCATTTGATTATTATTTATAGGAAGAAAACTACTAACTAACTAACAAATTAGGCAGTCAACTCCAACAAGTTAGGAGGATGCCACTTATTGAAAGCATAGAAAAGAGGAAAGGAGGTTATGCATGCATAGGATTTGGTCAAGCCAGTCTTTCTTGAACGTAGATTAAGCATAACAACACCTCCTATATTCGCTCAACTAACAAGTATGATCATTTAAAAAAGTATTTACAATATTCATTCAAGTTAGGACTTTCCCTCCATTGAACTCTTAATGTTCACCTCTTTGACTTCCTTGGCAACTGACCAGCTGGTAGGAACTTCTTTTACTTTGTAGGCTTCATTTATATCATCATCTTAATGTGAACCTGCATAATAACATTAGCATGCACAAACAATTGCATATCCATAACTACCTTGAAGTAACATTCATTCAATCACATTTAAAATCAACATAGATTAATCCACACAACACATTAATATTTGTCAAAAATCATAAGGATAAGTTTGTGCCCAAGGTTCTCAAATCTAATGAAATAACTTAAAGGATGCCAATAACCAGGTGCCAAAGTTTATAGTATCATCAAAAAATGTATGATAAACCCTATATAAATTGAGCCATAAATTGGACTCATCATTGCCCCCGAACTTAATTTTTTTGTTGGTCCTCCAACAGATTAAGCTCTATTCCTCTGTCTTTCCAGGGCTCTAAAGTAAAAAATCGCCAATTGTCCTATATCAGACTCTGCAATGTCAGAATTGGTATCCCAGTAGAATCCATGCTTCTTTTCTAACCTATCCCACCTTGCTATTTCTACAACTATATCATACTTATATTATCTATGTTCTGACACTAGGCACAATAACATAGGTGGCTGGAATGTCAATGGAAGCCAGTAGTGTTGTTGCATTCTTCCGATCTATATATACCTAGGAATCCTTTTGCATGCTAAAACATAATTCTACAAAGAATGGAGTTCAACTTGCTACAACTATTTTTTCAAGCTATTCCATATTTGTGATACGTACCTCAGTATTGCTTTCCGTATAGTATCATCCATTTGTTCATATTCCTGGTATACCTCATCCTTAATAGGCATGGTCCTACTTTTGTAGTCTGGATGATAAATAATTTTGTGCCATGTTAAGTAAATGTCAGAGGGATCACTAGATTCAACCCTAAGAGAGAAAGGGGCTTGGAGTTCTTTTTCCATGTATCTTCTAAACTGCTACCCCCAGCTAATTTCATTTTGTATCCATGACATAAATTACCTCAAATGGACACCCCAATATAGTAGTAGGTTCCAGTTATGATCATATGGCACAACATTATTATGCAAATATAATTCATAGAGAAATTTTTTAACTTCAATGGAAGAAGACTAATAAGCTGAGAAAAAATCATGGGGGGTTTCAATAGAAGGATTCAAACCTAAAACAATCCTTGAAAATTTGAAAGAAAGATGGTGTTCCTCTAAATGTAGTGTATAAAATCTCAAAGGAGTTCTACATACCATCATTTGTGGCACTAAATCTATGTCATTTTCCATTTTATCCTTTAATGCAGCAATTTATTCATTTTTCTCCTTAGTTTTTGCATCTTTATTTTTAATTTCATCTTCTAACTTGCTTTTTTCTCTTATCTATTCTCTTTCTTTTTCTTGCATGTCCTTCCACAAATTTAGAGCTATAGATGCCCATGAAGAAGTAGGCTTGTGCATTCCAACTATGATTTTTCCCTATGTTGGTTTCTCATATTCAACTAGCTTTGTATCATCAGTGAGCAACGGTTCCTGTTGCTCATCAACCGAATATTCAACCTGCCCTACACTCAGGTATTCAAGATCACCTAGCCTTGTCACTTGTTCTTTCTATTCGACTTGTTCTGCAACAACAACAAGTTTTTCCAACCCAATGTCTAACTACTCCATAGGTGTCTCTGTCAAATCTATACTTTCCTGCACTCTAGGAGTCTCTGCCTCCTTGACAACTACTTTACTGAGTCTTCAAATCCTTCTTAGAGTCTCATCAATAATAGACTTGGTTAATCTTGATTTCTTGGGTGGAGTTTTATTTATCCCCACGGCTGCAGGAACTTTAGCTTCTACAGTTGCAAGGATTTCAGCTTCCAATTTTTTTCTCTTCCTAGGGCTAGGGTTTATTTTCACAGGTTCTTTCTTCTTAGCCTTTTCTTTGCTACTCTCTGTTTCACTCATTTTTTCTTTCTCTTTCCTAGTAACATCTCTAGTGCGTGGTGTACTTCTAGGAGGAATATTAATGTCAGGATCAGGAGATGAACTCTCCTCATCTGTGTGTTCAGAATCAAAAGAAATGGCTTTCGCTGTAGGAGGGTTTGCACTAGATGTCACTCCAAAAGTTGAGGCTCCCAGAGTGGTTTCAATAACCCTCTCACCTTCACTAATCCTATGAGCTAAGGGTTGACCTCTAGGGTTTACATCTTCCAGTCTAAACTGATCAATTCTCACAAATTACTCCCATGTCATTCCAGATACTACTTGCAAAGAATTTTTGACCAACAATTTGATCAAATAGTGGTGAGAAACAAAATTATCCCTACCTTTTTGTGTTTTGCCAACCATAATTGCAAGGAGCTTTCTCAACACATTAGGCACGTTCATCCTTCTCCCATGCCTCATATGGTTTAGGAGCTTGAAATGTATAGAATGGAGGGATGATTGGCAACCTTCACATGTGATATTCTTAGTAATGTTGACAACTTGTTTCCACAGCTCTAGTAGAGAGTTCCTCCTCAGTCCTTGCTTATCAACAACCAATGGGGGATCACTAGGTTTAGTGAACTCTTTCCTAACTAACCTTGCATCCCTAGAAGCAAGGTATGGTTCTCCAATGGAAGGAAATATTGTTACCTCAAAATTTTTCTCCTCTATGGCTATAAATTCTAGCCATTTAACCACTGATTTTCCATCAGGAAGTGTTTGGGAAAATTCCACAACAATGCGTTCATTGAAACTATCCTGTCTTAGAAAATAGTCTAACCACCCACAATTTTTGAACTCAACTAGAGAGAGTGCATCCTGTAGTAATGAATTATGGATTGAAGGTTTATTTATAATTAGCTAGCCTCCCATTGTTCTGTCCATAATCAAAAAAACACCTTTGCAAAATTCTTTTCCTGCAATTCCACTCGAAAAACCCAATTCCTCAGCTTCCTGTAATTTTTCCTCAATATTAATGCCAATATCATATGACTTTCAATTTACCATTTTGGCGTTATTTAAATTATGGCTAAAACAACAAAGAAACACAAATGAAGGGTATCATTAAGAAAAATAGTGGCAGTTTAGTGTCTTATCACACATGCAAGCCATCATTTCAAATTCAAATTTGATGACGTGCATGATACATGGACATGCAGATTTGTATTCCCCCAACCTAAATTAGAGTGTGTGTCCTCATAGGCTAGTATAAAATTATGATTTGACAGGGTGAAGTATAGATATGTGCTACGTGAGAAAAATGAACATCAATATATAGTAATTTAAATAAATGCACTTAAGATAATTGAAAGATAATAAATTGTAATGCACACACCTAAAAATTGGGAGCTTCGGTTGCAAAAAATATGGATAGAAGTACATGTTATGTGGAAATTACCCTTGAGAAATTAATTGAAGTGGTGATGGAATGAAGTGACGGCGAAGTGAAGTGATGGTGGAGTTATGGAAGAGAGAAAGGTGGAGATGAATGAACGAATGAATTAATGGAGAATTTGACTCCCATAAAAGTGGAAATCTTTATTATGATGTGACACATACCTTGACTAAGTAGAAGGTGGGACACTAGGTCTGCTTCCTTTGGCTACTTAAAGTTTGAGTGTATAGTGTTGATCAAATTGTTGTAGGAATTCTTGCTTGGAAGTTTGCTTATGATATAACCTAAGGCAGTGACTGTTGACAAGTAGTTTGAATCTAATAGGATCAATAGTCATGAATTGCACAACACCATTGGAGAATACTTCAACAAATTCATATGGTCCCAACCACCTAGTATGTAGCTTGCCTGTATTATATTGATACATGGAATCGTAAAGGAGTGCCTAGTCATCTGGATGGAACTTCTTGTCCTTTATGAATTTGTCATGCAATTTGATTCTCTAATTTTACACTATCTTAGTATGATGAAGGGTTGATTTTCTCATGTCATCCAAGGCATTCAGCTAAATGATTCTATCCTTCTTTGCTTCATATATGTCTATCCCAAGATCAAGTGCAATTCTCAGAGTTTTACACTCAAACTCAATGGGCATCATAGTTGTCTTTCCATACAACAATTAAAAAGGATTGAAACTAGTGGTTGTCTTCCAACTGGTTCTATAGACCCATACAACTTATGGCATCCTATTCGCCCAATATTTTATGTGAATAGCCACTGTTTTGATCAAAATAGCCTCTATTTCCCTATTGGTCACCTTAGCCTGCCCATTGGCTTGAGGGTGATAGGGGGTATATTTCCTATGTGTTATATTATATTCATTGACCAATTTTGTTACAAGAGCGATGTAAATTGAGCCCCCTGATCTATCACTATCTCCCTAGGAACCCCATAACGTGTAAAGATCTCTTCCATAGTAATTTTGCAATCTTATTATCTCTGGCATGTTTTATAGCTTTAACCTCAACCTACTTGGTCACATAGTCAGTGCAAACCAAGATGTAGGATTTTCCATTTGATGGCGGATCAATTGGACCCACAAAATCAAGTCCCCATTTATCAAATGGTGTGATGACAACCTAGGGTTACATAGGCATCTCATCAGATTTAATTGGTCGACCCATCCTCTAACATATATCACACTTCATACTATACTTTTCTGCATCTTTATGAAGTGTGGGCCAGTAATATCCTGTATTAAGAATCTTCATTGCAATCCTCTTAGCTGCAAAATGTCCCCCACATGGTTCATTGTGACATGCATGGAGGATATCATATGTATCATCCTCTCTTACACATCTTCTCATCACATGATCTGGTTTGGTATAGAATAAACATGCTGCAATCCATGAGAAAGGAAAAGTTTTCTCAATAAGAATCCTTCTCTCTTTTGGAGAAAAATGAGGAGGAACTCTCCCTACAACCAAATAATTGGCTATATCTGCATACCAAGGTGTGTGGATACTGATGGAAAATAGATGTTCATCAGGGAAGGATTAATCAATGACTTGAGTGTCCTTTGATGTAGTCAATCTTGAGAAATTTTGCTACAACATTTGCTTTCCCTGGCTTATCTATGATAGAGATATCAAACTCCTGCATGGGCAACAACCATCTTGCTAATCTTCCTATAATTAGGGGGTTATTCATCATATATTTTATTTTTGCATGGTATGTATGGACAAAGATTTGATATCCAGTGATATAATATTTGAACTTATTGAGGGCATAAATGACTGTCGTCATCCCTTTTCTATTAGTGTAGTTAAACTTTTCTCCTTGTAGGTTATTTCTGACAAAGTAGATTTCATTGTCAATGGTTCCCTCCTTTTTCCCCAAGACAAATCCTATAGCATAATCAGATGCATCTATATGAATATGGAAAGGGAGTTCCCAATTAGGACCTTTGAGCACAGGAGCATGGGTTAAGGCTTCTTTCAAATTAGATAATTCTTTTTCACAATCTTTTGTCCACTAGAACTTAGTATATTTATTCAAAAGACTATAGAGTGGTGCTTCCATTCTACTAAAATCCTTTATGAAATGCCTATAATAGCCTGCATGACCCAAGAAAATCTTAACATCTTTTTGCTTTGCAGGAATAGAGAGATTGTTAATTACCTCAATCTTGGTTGGATCCACCTAAATTACTTTGTGAGATATATAATGGCCAAGGAATACTCCTTGCATCATCATGAAACATTTTTCACTATTGAAAGATAGATTATGGTCTTTGCATCTTTTCAGAACCTTCATTAGGTTTTCTAATGCTTCATCAAAATTAGCACCATAAGTTGTGAAATCATCCATGTATATTTCCATGCACTCATGTGAAATATCTGAGAAGATATTAATGAATGCTCTTTGGAAAGTTGTAGGTACATTGCCAAGACCAAACGGAAGCACTGAATAGGCATAAGCTCCCCAAGGACAAGTAAAATTTATCTTCTCTTGATCCTCAGGTGCAATCTGTATTTGATTATAGCTACTGAACCCATCCAGGAAAGAAAAATACTTCTTTCCTGCAAGTAAATCCAGTACTTGGTCTATGAAAGGAAATGGAAAATGATCCTTCTTGGTGGCATAATTTAATTCTCTATAGTCAATACAAAATCTCCTTTTTCTCCCTTTTTAGGCACAATCACCAAAGGAGACACCCACTAGCTATCTGAGATAGGGTAGATGAATCTTGCATCAAACAATTTTTGCAATTCTCCTTTCACAATCTCCCTTAATGCAGGATTGATTCTCCTTTGTGGTTGTCTTACATGTGTATAGTCATCTCTAATGTAGATCCTATGAGTACATAGTTTAGGATCTAATCCTTTCATGTCATGATAATCCCATGCAAATGAAGGTTGATGCTTTTATAACAAGTTTGTCAAGGACAACTACTCCTCCTTAGTAAGCTTGTTATTGATTTTCAAATGTTTATCTTCTAAAACTTGCACCTGTGTTATCAACTCAATCATGTATGTTTCACTGATACTTGGCACTTTTACCTCATGAGGTAATAATTAATTAAGTATGTCTGTTGCTGCAATAAATTCAGGTGCAGGAAGAGTGGGCATGAGTGTCTGCAATGGACTAGCAGAACCAAACTCAAGAGCAGGTAATTCTTCATGTATTTCATAATTGTTCTGAATGATATGGGATAATATTTCATCCTCTTCCTGTAACTACATGAAATGACTTCTGCCTAACATCATGAGTTGCACTATTGAATTGATCTCCTTGGCTTCTTCACCAACATGTGGCCAGACAAGGTTATCCATATCATGAGTTGGCTGAGTAGGAGGATAAAGGGCAAGCTTTTTAGTACTTCTACCATCAGAAATAGTCATGTCCCCTGCCCGACATCCAATGTAGGCATCATCTGTAGCCAAACATGGCCTTGCAAAAATAATGGGATACCCTCCTAATGTACCTTTAGGGGAAAGGATCATGAAATCAGTTGGATATTCCCAAGAGTCCAGAATAACAATAAGGTACTCTACCACACCATCAGGTTTGACAGTGGAACTGTCAACAAGCTATAGGACAGTAGGTGTAGGTCTTAGATTTGTAGCATTATGTTTTTGTAGGATATCCCTAGTCATCACATTAACAATTGGTCCCAAGTCTACTAGAGCATTATTTACTTGGATCCCATTTATGATGACTTCAACTACAGGACTACCTGGGTCAGTGTATTTAGGAACAATGAATTTCCCAAGCATGATTTTTGCGAATTGCCCTAATACATGGATAGTGGTGGGGTCCTTCTTTTTCCTTCTAGGATTTTTAAGGCATGATTCATTTATTGCCTTACCATATATGGGAACATCTTTATGGCCTAGAACAAAGGTATTTTGACACATATGTGTTCTAGCTGATCCAAAATATCAAAGCTTGCTTCTTCCTTTTGCTTAGCAACTTCTAACCTTTGAGGAAATGGTGGTTCAGGATCAATATGCTAAACTAGTTCAGAATTGGTAGGCACACTTGATTGAGAAGGTGTATTAGGTAAAATTTGGGGCTGGTCATCCTCCATAGGAAGCTCGATAATAATAGGAGTGGAAGGTGATGAAAAAGTGGTTCTTGAACGCAGGTGGATATTACTCAAACTCACAACATAGGTAGGATATTGGTTTGGATCTACATAATAGACTCATTGTTGTTGTGGTTTTCTATTTGGGTTCAGTGTTGGTTGAGCTGGTAACTGAGTAGGTCTAGGTGTGCTAATATTTGAATTAGGATGAGTAATTAGGGTAGGTTGTTGTGGTTGTGGAGGTGGTTGCATGTAACCAGTTGCCTAGTTTGGCCATTGCTGCCCTCCCCTCCATTGGGGTGTCTTCTACCGGTTTCCTTGAGGTTGCTACCAATTGCCTAGGTTTACTGCCATTGGGGCAGAGTATTTTGGTAGTTAGGCTAGGTATTTTGAGGGTTGCTCCAAGACTGAGGTGGATAACCTCCAAATTTTGATGTATATTGGGGTTTCCATTGATTACTAGATGCATACGAATTCATATAAGGTCCATTGAAAGATAATGGTTCCGGTGGCATACCTTGTCTTGGAGCCCATGGCCTTCTTTGTGCAACATAGAAAACTTGATCTTCATCACCCTCAATTGGCTAGAATTCAGGTGGGATGTGCTTGCTGTCAATATTGGCCACCATTTTACATTTGCAGTCCTTCTTTTGGCTGCAATGAGGACTATATTCAATGAACATTGCCTCTTCCTCCTCATGTTTCTTCTTTGATTGAAGTGTATCTAGCTAAGTTTCCAAATTATTTATGATGTTTTTCTTGAATTTTGACAATAAATGAGTGATTTCCATCCTTGAAAGCCCATTAACGAAGGATTTACCCATAGAAGATTGGTAACCTCTCCCTTTCTTTATAGTTGCCCTAGAGTGATTCTGACATATCTTCTTAATATCATCCCAGGGAAATTGGGTGATAGCACCTCCTCCTATCAAGTCCAAGGCATCAATACACCTTTTACTGATCCCTCTAAGAAAGAGAAATTTTTGAGACTCTTCATTGAGTGCATGATGTGGAGATTTTTGTAGACTAAACAAGAACCTTGACACATAGTCCTCCAAACTTTCATCCTCCTTCTGTTGCATCCTGAAGATATGATCTCCTCTCATATCACTACCTCTACAATATTATTTATACTTCTCAAGAACCATTTCCTTCATAACATCCCAAGTGTTAATAGTATTCCTACCCAAGCTGATAAACCATCTTAATGTAGCTTCTTTTAGGGTGGTAGGAAATAATTTAAGCCTATGTGAGTAGTATAATCATAGCTTCTACATAGGATATAGAATTCAAACAAGAAAGTGTCTGGGTCCTCTATGACAAGCCCATAGAACTTAGGAAGAAATGAAGTAGGAATGTTCTTGAGGTTATGAACATCATTTTGTTGAGGAATAGGGAAATGAAAGGTTGCCTGATTAGGCCTAACTGGAACAACCATATTTACTTGATGGAGTATCAGGGAAAATGGATTCTCTAACAGGTTTTGGGCAGCTTGTTCTTTAGAAAAAGTTTTAGAACTGGCCAAATCTATAAAAGAATCAACAAAAGGGTTTACTTCTTCTTCTAGAAAATTTTGAAACTCAACTAGCTAGTTATTAGGGTTAGGGTAATTAGGAAGGAATCTCCCTAAAGAATCTCTTCTGCTACCCCCATGCATGCAGTATTACTCAGTATCAGTCAACTCACACAAATAATTGGTGAAAGAATAGTGGGTCATTACTTATTATAATGAAGGGTGTGCTAAAACAAACTTTCGAGATACCAAAAATAGGAAAGAAACTAAAAAATGACTCTGAAGAACTTCCTAGTTTGACACCATCCCTGGCAACAATGCCAAAAATGTTGGCCTCCTCTAATGATTCAACAACTAAGCCCTGAAAGTTGTAACTCAAAGATTGGACATTTGTACTGAATAGATATCTTATTCATCATGAAGGTTCATTTAATTGTCAACCTAGGGACGTAATCTTGAAATGGGTGAGCACTATATTTGCACTAGGTTTCTATTGTAGCCTTATTCATTCTATAACTAGAAAAGTCATGATGTTGAAAGTAAATTGCTTGAAAGGAAGTAACATAAACACTAATCATAAACCAACAACTCTACTGAACTAAAATGCATGATAAAAATATAAATCTTAGCAAATAGACAAGAAACTACTCTATCTGCTTTGGTTGCAAGAATAGTGACAGAATGAAATTCTAGTGGCTGCAGGAACAGAGAGTTGCCAAAATTGTAACTATTTTTGAACAAAAAATTAATGACTAAGCTAAAGGATGGAATTCTCACCAAGTGGGCCCCCTTGGGTGAGTTTCCCTTGAAACTAACTCAGATACAACAAACTTATAATATCATTTTATTCACTCAAAGCATGATTACAATGGAACAACATCATATATGTATTTCTTGAAAACTAGAAATGCAAGTACAACATCAAAACATCCAACCTTTTGAGAAGGAGCATCTGATTATTATTTATAGAAAGAAAACTACTAAATAACTAAAAAAATAGGCAATCAACTCCAACAAGTTGGGAAGATGCCACTTATTGAAAGCATAGAAAAGAGGAAAGGAGGTTATGCATGTGTAGGATTTGGTCAAGCCAGTCTTGTTTGAATGTAGATTTAGCATAACAACACCTATATTCACTCAACTAACAAGTATGATCATTCAAAAAGGTAGTTACAATCTTCATTTGAGTTAGGAATTTCCCTCCATTGACCTCTTAATGATCACCTCTTTGACTTCCTAAGCAACTGACCAGCTGGAAGGAACTTCTTCTACTTTGTAGGCTTCATTTATATCAACATCTTAATGTGAACCTGCATAATAACATTAGCATGCACAAACAATTGCATATCCATAACTACCTTGAAGTAACATTCATTCAATCACATTTAAAATCAACATAGATTAATCCACATAGCACATTAATATTTGTGAAAAATCACAAGGATAAGTTTGTGCCCAAGGTTCTAAAATCTAGGGAAATAACATAAAGGATGCCAATAACTAGGTGCCAAATTCTATAGTATGATCAAAAAATGTATGATAAACCCTATATAAATTAAGCCACAAATTAGACTCATCATTTGCTCTGATCAACCTTAGGGGATTCATCATCCTTGCTCGGTTTGCAACCAGTAACCATAGGACTACATATCAATTTGGAGTATTCCATTCCAAACTTCTTCAACATCTCTTTGACATGCTTTTATTGTGAAATGAATATACATTGGTTTGTTTGATTTATTTGTAGCCCAAGGAATACATTTATCTCCCCAAACATATACATTTCAAACTCTTTTTGCATCTCTTCTACAAACTTCTTACTCATAGCTTCATTGCCTCCAAAAATTATGTCATCAACATACACAACCGCAATTAGGATTTGATCTTTCTCAAATTTGAAGTAAATACTACTATCCGGCAATACCTTTATTGAATCCTTTTTGTATCAAATACTTATCCAACCTTGCATACCAAGCTCTGGGAGCTTACTTCAATCCATATAGTGCCTTTTTCAATTTCTAGGCCATATTAGGTTTATCTAATAACTGAAATCCTTTCGGTATTTCCATGGATACTTTTTCTTCCAATTCTCCATTTAAGAAAGCAGACTTCACAACCATTTGATAAACTTTGAAATCCTTGTGTGCTGCAAAAGCCAAAAACATCTTGATAGCTTCCATTCTTTTCATTGGAGAAAATTGGAGAAAATGTCTCCTCAAAATCTATTCCTTCAACTTGTGAATAACCCTTACATACAAGCCTTGCTTTGTTCCTTACCACTTCTTCATTCTCATTCAATTTGTTTTAAACACCCACTTAGATCCATTTTTTTTTTTTGTAAGTCTTGGGGAAAATTCCCAAGTTTGTTTTTTCTCAATTTCTAGTAGTTTTTCTTTCATAGCCTTCATCCAATGTTCATCTTTGCATGCCTCAATTACTATTTTAGGTTCAAATTCAAAAAGTAAACACAAATTTACCTCTTCTTCAGTAGCTTTCCTTCTTGTCAATACACATTTGCTTTTGTCTCCAATGATTTATTCTTTAGAATGATTTCTTTGCACATACGTAGGGGTTCTTGGGGTCTTTTCTATAGCTTCTTCCTCTTCTTCAAAATGTACTACCTTTTACTTATCTTTTTCTTTTCCTCTGTAATAAGGCTCATCTGATTCATATCCATATATTACCACTAAGTTTTGAAGATCTTCATCAACCTTGACACTTTCACTCTCAACAATCTTTCTTAGTCTCTTATTGTAGCACCGATAGGATTTGCTTATAGTAGAATATCCAAGGAAGATTCCTTCATCAAAATTTCTCAAGTTTTCTTCATATCTTCTAATATAACATTTTCTTCCAAACACTCAAAAGTATTTGACAATAGGTATCCGTCTATGCCACAACTCATAGGGAGTCTTTCTGTTGTTTTCCTTTGCTTGAAATCTGTTAAGTATGTAAACAATAGTATGAATTTCTTCTCTCTAGTAGACTTTTGGTAGGTTAGCTTTTTTCATCATAGTCTTTTCAACTTCTTGAACAATCTCATTTTTCCTTTCAACCACTACATTTTGCTGAGGAGTCCTAGGGATGGACAAGTGCCTCTTTATGCAATGATTCTTACAAAACATGTTAAATTCATTGGAGGTGAATTATACACCTCTATGAAACCTTAAACACTTGATCTTCATATACATCTCATTCTCAACCATAACTTTAAATGCTTTGAATTTATTTAGGGCTTCAAATTTTTCTGTAAGAAAAGAAACCCATGTCATTCTTGAATAATCATCAATTAAAAGCATGAAATACATATCACCTTGAAGATTTATTTTTCTTGTAAGACCAAAAAGATTAGTATCCACTAATTCTAGTAATCTAGTAGAAGATTATTCTTTTCCTTTGAAACTTCTTGTTTTCTTTCCAATCTGACAATCTTTGCAGAAAACATTAATAGGCTTTGTAATCTTTGGCAGATCTCTCACTACTTGAACTGAACTAATTCTTACCAAATTATCAAAATTAATGTGACACATCCTCCTATTATATAGCCAACTTTTATTGATCTAATTCATAAAGCAATCAACATTTCCATTTGTCTTTCTTCCAACAACAATCACAACAATCACAATTTTCTACCATTTTATGATCTCACATCCATCATCCTGAAACATAAGATTATATTCTTTTCTACACATTTGTCCAACTCAAGAGGTCATTCCTTAAACCCTTGACATAGTAAACATCTTCAATATTATGCTTTCCATCAAAACTGATTGAACCTATTCCACATATCTTAGCACCTGAATAATCAGCAAATCTAACAAGTCCTCCATTATACTTTTCAAGTTTAACAAACTTAATATTATCTCTTGTCATATGATTTGAGCAACCAATATTAATGATCCAATAGTTCTTATCCTATCCAACATGAAAAGCAGATACAAAAGTTCCTTTCATGTTATCCTTTATCATTGAAGGGCATTCCTTCACACATCTTTCAGAGTTAGCATAAAAAAATTCATCTTTTAAAGCCATGAAAAAGAATTCATCATCATCATGATCTCCAAAATTAGATTCATGAACATAAATAATTGCATCTTCTCTAACATAATAGCTTTTCTTAATCATCTTACCTTTGTTCTCCTTATTTTTTCATTCACAACCCTATTTGGATATCTTGAAGCATAGTGACCTATATTTCCATAACTGAAACATTTGAAAGGAAAATTACCTTTGTATTTACCAGTACCTCTTCTTATCTTTCTTACAAATTTAGCTTCCACATCATCAATCTTCCTGATATGGTTCTTCAGTTTTTTTTGTTTTTGTCTAGCCTTAAAAGTAGTCTCAACTTTTGCACCATTGTTAGTACCAAATTATTTCATTTCAAATGCAGTCAAAGAGCCATACAATTGATCTCTAGTATAATGATCTAGATTTTGAGATTCCTCAATAGCAAAAACCTTATGACTGTAAACTTTAGGAAGGGTTCTAATAATTTTCTTTACCACTTTTGGTTCTTTGACTTTTCCTCCAAGACCTTTGATGAAGTTGGCCACTTCATCTACCCTCTACATATAGCTTTCAATGTTTTCATCTTCAGACATCCAAAGGTTCTCAAATGTGGTTTTTAAATTTTTCATCTTAGATTGTTTGACCATATCATCTCCTTCATAAATACTTTCCAAATTTTTCCAAATTGCTTTACCATTTTTTAGATCCATAACTTTCACATTCAAAATTTGTAAGACAACTCAAGAGAGCATACTTTTCTTTACTATTTCTTTCATAGGCCTTGAGTTCAGCTTCAGTGCTAAGACCATATGTAGGAATAATGCATCCATCCTAAATTGATATCCAAATATCATATCCCATATATTTAAAAAATCCTTACATCCTTATCTTCTAGAATGCATAGTCTATTCCATCAAACATAGGGATCTCCTTCTTGTGCACCATCCCAGATACACCTTAAGTTGTTTTAGATTTTCTCCAAGGAACCTTTCTCTGATACCAATTATTGAATGCACAAGAAATCTGAGAGGGGGAGTGAATCAAATGTACCTTAAAGCTTCAAAAACCTCATTAGAATTAGATCCACATTCATTCATTAAACCCTTAAATCTGTTATGATGAGTTAGCATGAAAAGAAAATAACAAAAGCTGAAACAACTTAACACCATACACAAGAGAACACTAGATTTTCATGGAAAACCCAAGAAGGGAAAAACAAAAGTGAGGATTAGCTCAAAATATAAGTAGTATCAATACCAAATACAATGGAGCTCACTATCGGAGGGCTCACTGCCCAAAGAAGAAAGGCCCACTACTAGTATAGAAAAGAAGATAGAGTAGAATTTTTAGATAGAGAAAAGAATTTGAATGCAACAAAGAATCCACCACAATTACTTCAACACCTTAATAGTCTGATTGAAGAATTGTAGCCACCTTTTGCTCATTGTATCCAGTAAACTAACACATGAAATCTCACACTATATTACTCAATTTTGCACTCTACAACTCTGCACTTCACATCTTTCACATCCTTCAACAATCCAACTCATACTTATACTGTCTTCAACCTTGAAACCTTCTCCAAGGTTGGTTGTGCACCTCAAACATGAAAATTCAAATTAGGTCAGTGCCAAAACACTTCCATGGCATATAGAAGTGAATGCAGACCACACCAAAACTTAGCTGGGACCCCAATCAACAACTTCACTCAACAACATGCTTCATCAAACAATATTTATCCATCGCATGTAGTGTAAACACTAAGTCGATCATTTACCTTGTAAACACCATTAAAATTTTAAGTACATGCTTCCTCAAATCCAAGGATGACTTGCAAACCACACACCATGCTTGAAAAAGATCTAGAATATTCCTCAAACACCCTGAAATCCATATCAACTCATTTGAAAAAAAATCCACTTGAAGAATGTACACACCTAGTACACTTAGACAACTTTTTTATACACTATTATTTAGAAACCATCTTTTGAAGCACCAAACCTCAAACCATCTTGAATAAAAAAAATATAAACACCATAAGCACTCCTTCATAATTGCAAGACTTGAAACACAACTACAAAGAAATGTGGAGCAAAAACATTTCTCCTAGACACCTCTGCAATACACAGTCGCACACCGATGAACACAAATTCTATTGTATGACGATCCAACACACCAAATATTAAAAATATAACACCTCTAAAAACCTGTCACCAACATATCCAAATCACAGAAGAAGATCTTCAACCTAGAAGAAATGTGGAGCAATACCAAAACATAACTCTGTAACCTAGAAGACCACTGTAACACACTGTTTCCTTTTGTTATCAATTTTTCTCAAAAGTACTTGAAAACTAAGAACCAAACACATCCTCATTCTCTTTAGTACTTTCACAATCTTAGACACAATCTTATCAAAGAAACACTAGAGGTTGACACTAGTAGCTTTACTAATGACAAAATATTGCAACTAATCAAAGCATCAACTTCTCACACTCACAAAAATCTCAATAGACATCAATGACAATACCAACTACTCATAATTGCAATGCAAACTAGGTGGTGGTGTAGATGTGAATTAATGATGTTATGTGTTGTAGGTTTTAGGTGATATACCCTTTTGGTGTTGGTTGAGATGAAATTTTATATTGAACCTAGGTGGAGGAACAAATTTTGGAATGGTCATGATAGAATAAAAATATGGGAGGTATTTTGAATAGAAATGAGGATGGAGATGAAGTCTATATGGGTAGTGTTAGTTTTTGTTCCAAGTTTGGTATTTATTGTAGATGAAACTTGGCTAGTAGATATGTGATTTTGAATCTCACTTTGAAGGGATGTTAATACCTTAGGTGGGATAGACCCTTAGTATAAGAGTTAACCTCTAATGGTAATGGTTTGTTTCCCTCTAGTAGGATCATTGTGGTCTAAATGAGGGTTGATGTGGTCATTAGTGGGATGAATGACATCATGGGTTATAGTTGATATTTATTCATGCATAGGATCAATATTAACAATGTGATCAAGGTTGGAGAGGTCATAACCAAGAGTTATTTTTTTCCCATGATTCCATAACTCATCTAAGGATGACATCATTGTTTCTTTCAATGTATTTCTCTATGAGATCATTTTTTTTTTTGGAATATATGATGGTTTAGGATCGATTGTGTATTCAAGTTGGTTGGGAGTGTCATTATTAGTGTCACTATCATCATGTGGAGGTTGAAAAGGTTCTCCTAAGAAAGGAAACATTTATATGAGTGGTTTACTATGAAAATTATTTTCTTCCACATTTTCACATCTAGTGCTTCATATTTTAGTAGGCATTGGTCTTCATTTTAAAGTTGATGTGGGAAAGGATGAATGTGAAGGAATTAGTGACCTTGTTTGTTTTGTGGTGACTAGTAAAAAGTGAGTCAAGTTCTAAAAATTAAGGATAATATTAGGTGATGTAATGGATAAATTTGAATGAACTTGATTGTATAATAAAATGATTCCAAATATGGAAAAAGTGATTAAAAAGACTACTCTAGATTTAATTTCTTAAGCTAGGATTTAAAGTGTAACTTATGCACTTGGATATTAGGATAGTTTGTTGTGAATTTAATTTTGGAATCTATGGGTTGTTGTAGAGTTTCCAATGATTAGATAATAGGCCTTAGGATATCTTAAAGGTCCCAAAATATGGATTAAATGATCATTTTATTAAAATATCCAAAGGTGATAATTTCAATTCTATCCAATGATGATATGATGTGGACTGTAAGATGGTGTGGATAAAATATGATGATGGTATTGTGAATGGTGAACCTATACCTGCACAAACACAAAGAAGAAACATAAAATTAGATCAAAGTGCACGTTAGAATCAACATTCCCCATGAAATTAGATTGAAACACCAAAATATGAAATAAGATGAAGAACAAAGCAATAAAAGATAATTAAATCCTATTCTAATGAGAAACCTCTCAATCCCATGGGGGAATTGGTGCCATTTTCATGTGGAAAATGGTCATTTCCCAACTCCTTGATGTGATTTGATGATCTTTGATGATGATTCTTGATTCCTTGATGCAATTTTCCAATAACTTTGATAAAACTATGAAACTTGAGTGAAAATGGATGAAGTTGCAAATGAAATTGAGAACAGTAAGCTTGTATGGATTATGGATGATCAATTCAATAGGAGAGGCCCTCTATTTATAGATTTGAAGAATGGAAGATTGAAGGATTTGGATGAATGTAAGACAAAAGACCAACCAAAGAGAGAAGACCACTTTTCCACATGTGATTGGAGGAAGAATGAGCCATTTGGATGAATGTGCACATAAATATGGTTAGGTGGAATTTGAAAATGTTGAGATGACAAGTTTAGAGGGAAGAAGAAATGGAGTAAATTCCACTTGGCTCAAGGCAAATGACATGTAAGAGGCCTTTAATGCCTTTTTGGATGTACTCATCCCTTTTGGAGGGATTTTCAAATTTGAGGAATATTCCCTTTTGATGCCAAGTTGAGGGAAAATAGAGGAATTAATAAATCAATTAAATTGATTTATTGGTGCAAGTTGCAAAATCTATAGGATTGGAGTGATTAGGATTAGGATAAATCATGATTTGATCAATTTAAGTAGAAATTGGATGATTTGACAATTTTGAATTAGATTTTAGGATTTATTTAAATCAAAGTTGAGAGGAATAATGATTTAGATTTAATTAAATAAATATTGATTTATTTAATTAAAGAAGGTGGTGTTATATTAAATCAAATATAAATTAATATATTTAATTCAAAGAAATGACTTTAGAGATTTATTAAATAAAGTGAATTATTTAATTAAAAGAGAGACCATAGGATTAATTAAACAAAATGATTTGTTTAATTAATGGAAGAGAATGACGTAATCAGATAAATTTGATTTATTTAATTAAGAGAGGAAATATGATGAATTTTATGAAATAAATATTCAATTAAATTAATTAGTAAAGGGTAGTATTTAGGAAGAAATGATGTTGGTAAGATCAGGATCAGATGTGTAGGATCAATATGTATATTTTCCATGTCTACATTTTGCCCCTCTTTGAAGCAATGCAATTGTTGCGTTGGTTCAAAGAATAAACTATCGAGATAAAAATTCAAAAAAAATCTGATTTTTCAGATGCCCCATTGCTGCCCCAACGAGAGGATTGCACTGGTATACTACCCCCTCGAGAGATTAGACGAAAATTTGGATTTTTGGGTTATCTCATGAAAAGAGAGGACACACTGCCTGACGAGACCAAAAAGGGTCCAGGATGCAAACAATGTGCCACAACTTGAAAAAATGATACAAAACGGCCCTTGATCGGGAAAAAATGGGATCAGAGGTCCAAAACCCTAGTTGGATGGCTAAACACGGTCGAAAAACCCTAATTTTCAAGCTTAAATAGGCCCAAAGGGGTCACTTTCAATTCATTTTCACACTTAGCCTTTAGAAATTCTTGCATTCTGAGCTCTGAGCACTGTTTGAGATGGCGCAAAGATTGCTTCCACGACATGTTTCAGATCGAGTACGAGTGCAACAACGGCCAACTAACGTAGGACCAGTGGTATGTGATCCTTACCCATCTTTTGATTTTGATTTTTACGTGCAATTAATAGGGTGCAAAAGTCAATTATGTCGAGCGGTGCTATATAGCGCCACTGAGGGTGCAGAATCGGTGTCGCACGACCTCAAAGTGCACCACATATACAAAGGGTGTCACTGTGACTTAGTTTAAGAATTAGGGTTTAGGGTCAAAGTCAGGCACATATAAGAATTGCGCCATGGTGAGTGAATTTGAAATTTAGGGTTTAGGGGTGCGGTCAAACTGCACCACGGCGGCACAGTTTTGAATTTACAGAAACTCAGGGCGAGATCTCAATTTTTTTTAAAACTTGACATTGTGGATTTTCCTATGTAGGAGGACCTTGGGATACTGCATTCGAGGGAGCACTAGTCCCTAGTTCTCAACAGATTAGCCGAGTTACATGAGTTGCTTCAGGAGCACCTTAGGGAGATCGACCTGTGGTATATCGCCAATGGACATCTCGTTCAGAAACACTTATGGATGATGAAAACCTTAGTAGATAGATGGCATAGTGAGACATCCTTGTTTCACTTGCCCACATGAGAGGCTACTGTCACACTAGAGGATTTTTGGCGCATCCTTCAACTACCCATCCATGGTGAGAGAGTTATTTATGATGTGGATACTGGGAGAGATGCCTATTATGACGTGATGGAGATTGAGGCAACCATCTTTTTTGAGGGGCAGATTGATCTTGAGCGATACAGGGGCACAATGCCCACTTTTGGCTTGTGGCACTAGATCAATGAGGCCAATATTTCATCCCAGGATGGGATCTGGCATGGGAGTGGATGTTCCATCAGAGGGAGTGCTTTGTATGGGGGCCAGTGATGTTGGCCTCACTCTACCGAGACCTTCATGATGTTTCATATTTAGATAGTGTTATGCCTTGCATAACCACCCCATCTTTTGCCTTGGTCAAAATGGGTCACCCTTTATGTTTTTTTTCCTTGGTTGTTTTTCAAACAAAGTTTGGAGTCTTTCTTTTTCAACACTTTGTTTTTCTTTGGTTTACTCTGTCAGAATAGGAATCGGAACTGAATCGGGTTTTGAAACTTCTTTCAAAACTCATTTCAATCCCCATTCCAAAAGTCTTTCTTTTAAAGTTTTTGTTTTGTTTTTGTCAAAGCCGGAGCCAGAGGGGAAGTTAAGTCAGAATTTATTCAAAATTCCAAAATCAAATCTCGGTCCGCCTCTGCCTCTGCTTTAGGTATTTCGTCTTAGACTAGGTTTTGTATGTTGAGTTGTCTTGGTTTGGATTTTTTTTTTAATTTTTTTTTCATTTTGTTTTGCTTTTATCTTTGTTGGCAGAACCGGATCTGGAACGGGAACCAAGTTGGATTGTTTAAAAAGTTTTCAAAACAATTTTCATTCTGATTCCGGTCCCGTTGGTTTTTGTTGTTGACTTTTACTAAAGTAGCACTGCAATGATGTGCTCGTTCCTTTTGCAGTTCCAACTCCACTCTACTACATTTATTACATTAATGACAAGTGCCAGGCATGCGTGAAACTACTAGTTTTTGCCTGAATTAGGGTTTAAATGCATAGTTATCATCATTGTTGTTAAGAGATTGAAGAGAGAACCAGAGTTGCAGTGAAGCTTTTTGTGAGTGAATCGATTGGAAGAGAGAGAGTTGCTTACGGATTTCTTCAGGAAGTTAACCTCTTTATTTTTGTTTTAGGTAGGGTTTTCGATTTTCGTGCTTCTTTTTATTTTACGTTTTCCATTTTAGTTCTTCTTGGATTGTTGGTTTTGTGCAAATTCCTCTGTAAGTTTGTATGTTTTGGTTTGTTTCATTTTTGTTAAAGCTTTGCTTGTTTTTGTTTTTTTTTTATAGTTTTGTTTCTTGTCGGTTTATTTAGACACGGTCGTTTTCACGTTTTAGCCGTGACCGAATCGTGGTGCCCTAATTTTGAATTGCATAGGTTAAATTCGAGTTTTACAGTGAGAAGGGTTTGGTAGATAGTTGTTTTTACTTAAGAAATCTATTGCGCATTCAATTTGGTTATTTTAGATAGGGTTAAATTTATGCCCTGGTTGTTTGTAATCGAGGGTTTTAATGTAGGGTTTCTTGGTGCTTTTCTGTATTCACGTTTTAATTTTTATATGATGCCCTAGAAAGTACAGTCACCTCTTTGTCATATGGGGATGGTCTTATCATGTTTTATTTAAGCCCCTTTTCGTATTAATATGACCTAGTCCTTAATCATGAAGTTATGCATTAAGCTGTTAAAGACACTTATGACATCATGATCATTTTAGGCGGAAGCGGAATCAGAATGAATCTATACTTTGAACCATGTTTTCCAATAGGTATCGATTCCATTTCTATCCCGTCTCTAACTCCGCTTATAGTGAGAAGCCTTCTTTCAAAATGATGATAACCTAGGCAGAAGCAGAAGTGGAACCGAAACTAAATATGAAGTTAGAAAATCTAAAAGAAACCAAATCAGTTTCCATTCCGGTTCCGGTTCCGATGAATATGTCTGTCCTGTCTCCGATCCCACTTGTTATTATTGTAATATCAATAACGGTTTTGGGTTCGGGCCCGATAGTGTTTTAAAGAAGACTGTTTAGAATTTTTTATGTTTGGTTCCACCTCCGATATATATATGAAGGGTAAGGTTTTAAGGCATATTTTATGATATTTATTGAAGGATCTAATTGTGGGTTTTTATGCAGGAAAGCTAAACGATGTCAGGAGCATTAGGAGAAGCCTCCCAAAGGAATCGGCTTGCAAAAACATCAAAGGAAGTAGCTAAGCCTAAGAAGATAAAGTCAGAGCATCTACCTTATACTTTAAGGTATAATCATAGGGGTCCTGTTGTCACTGCAAGCAAAGTGGAATCGGATTGGTCTGATATAACCGACACCAATCTGGGCTCATACAATTTTGAGGAGCTATATTCGAAAACGTTTGTTGAAGATATAATAGGGAGAACTCAAAGAATTGTTGAGTCTGGTTTGGCTCGTATCACCTTATTCCCTTTATCTATCCAGTGCTCGGAGTTGATTATCACAGCAACAGGTGCTTACAATGCAGCTACTAGGCAGTGTATAGATGCACAGGACAATGTTATTATTGATTTAACTCCTCAAATGTTTCAAACTATGTTTAGTGTCTCAGATCCAAGGAACCTAGTACAATTGAATGAGGTAGAAGCTCTAGATAAATATAGAAAAGATAAGGAGTCCAATAAAGCACACTTGAACAAGAAATTGTTGAGAATGGAAAAGAAATCTCTGACCAAGCTTCATGATCAACCGAAGAGGACATAATTCTACAAAGAAGTATCAGAATTGATCATGATGTTGTCTAGAGTGTTTGGGAAGAGGGATGCATTTCACTTCAAGGAGTGGATGTTTCCCTTCATTTAGACCATCTTGAATGGAAAACAACAGTTTGATTGGCCAATGGTGGTCTTTGATGCTATTCATGACCAGTTAACAAGGATAAGGGAAACCAAATGCTTCTTTATGACTTATGTTGTTTATGCAGTTGCTAGAGGAGGTATATTTCTAGGTTTAAGGAGAGTGGGGATATTGGGAGAGGTAGATGGACAAAGGAAGGTGTGGGACCATTATGATCAGTTATCTTTACAAGTATCTGAAACATAACTTAGAAGAGTTAATGATGCATTTCTCTATGTAATCATTAACCAACTTAATGGGGATGCTGGATATAGATTGAGTCAAGAGGCTATGGCATTTATCACAGAATGGGGATGTTGGTACACTTAATACCCCAAGTTCACATACTTCAGGCTAGCTGGATTTGAAGGTCATCCACATTTTCTGCCAAGATGTTGTAGCATTAGGATAGTGTTAATGGAATTTGTTTATCAAGCTCTAGGGGTTAATGCCCGGTTTGGATTGAAGCACAAAATAGGATGTCATAAGTTCCCCATGCAATTGGGTGAATACAACTATCAACATCTGGTGGGAGCTAAGGTAGTGTGCAGTGAGTTAGTACATCTAAAACTAGGTTTGTATACAGCTCAGAAGTACTTTGAACCAAGGAAGAAAATGAATGCCTTACTGCCTTCTATTTTTTATAAACATTTCAATTTTTCAGAAGATTTCTGGAGTGACCTTCAAGATGACTATGACGTCAGGAAGAAGAACTATGAGAGGTTACCTGTCTCACTCATAGTAGAGCTTGGGATCAAAGATGATATCCCTGACACATTAGTAGATGATGGAGTAGTATTAGATCCATCATATGAGGCATTAAATATTGGCACTAAAAGCTTAGATTTGGTGGACTGGAATTTAGAGGACACCATTGACATAAAGCAAATAGGGAGGCCAGTTTTGGATAGAAGTATTTAGTGAGCTGTCCTAAGAACTAAAACTCCTCAAGAACAAGCTCCTAAGAAGGGGAAGGGATACAAAAGGATCAAAAGGAAATTGCCTTCCAAGGAGCCCTTGGAATTCTTCCCTCCAAACATTGAAGAGATTGAGCTTGAAGCAACAACTCAAGATGAACCAGGGACACAAGAAGGAGATTCCCAAAAGGGACCTTTGGTTTCAACACTTGCATTGGGTGAATCCTCTACTCAAATCCCACTTACAAATAAGCAAAGTGAAGAATTGCAGAAAGGGACTCTTCATGATATTGCTAAATCCATGAAGGGAAAATGAGTAGAGGTAGAGATCCATGATGTTGGAACAAACTCTGATGAGACTCTGTCAGAGAAGGATGCACAAGAAAATATGCCTCTAGAGGAGGATACTATACAGGTGTTGACAGAGGAGGATCGGTGGGCATTATTTGAAGAGGCCAAGAAGGCTACTGATGATCAAGCACACGCTGCAGCAATAGAGAAACATAAAGCAATTGATGCCAAGTTACAGGTTGATGCCTTACTTCAACAACAACACATAGAAGCTAAGTTAAAAGCTGATGAAATAGAGAAGCAGCAGAGGCAAAAAGAGCATGAGCTCAAGGTCAAGGAAGAGAATGATAAATTAGAGTTGATACAAAAAATTCATGATCTTGAAGAAGAAAAGCCAAGACATCGAAGCGAAAGAGAAGTTCTTGTGGCTAAGTTGAAGCTTGTTGAAGAGGCTCATAAAGAGAAAGAGGAAGCAGGACGAGTGCAAAAGGAGAAAGATTCTGAAGAACTGATCAAGAAGCAACAAAAAGAAAAGGAAGATGCAGAAAAGCTTAAGGCATTAGAGGAAGAAAGAAACCAGGAATTGGAGAAAAGAAGATTAGAAGAAGAAAGGATGAAGAAAGAGGAAGCAGATAAGAGAATACAAGAACAAAAGGATAGGGAGGAAGCTGAAAAGCTTGCACAGACAAGTGTGGAACAAGAGCAGCAAGAGAAACAAGGGGTTGATTCTCAACCTCAAGTAAATGTGCAACCACACTTTACTACTGCCTCTTCTTCTTCAACTATGATGACTGTTACTTCAGGTTCTCCCACTTGGTTGAAATTGGATCTTCAGAAGAGATCATCAACACCTTCACAACCTCTTAATTGGGAGGATATGATGAAGCAAATTGAGAAAGAAAGGCCTAAAAAGAAGGCTAAGATCCTACATTCCACTAGGCTAATCGACAAAGGAGAAATTGTGGTTGAATGTGCTATACCCATGATAGACAAGGATGTAGGAGACATGCAATTGATAGATTATCAATTGGGCACTATTAATTTGGGGAGACCTTCCAAAGATCAACAAATGAATTTAATTGATGCGGTAGCATCGTCAACCAAGTCAAGAATGTTCAAGGATAAACAAAGGAAAGATGAGCTTAAGGCTTAGTTAGATCAGTTGCATGTTTTCTTGAAAAAGTGTTTCTGCTCCGAGGACACAATAGGTTACCACTTTTGAGACCCCAATTTTGTTGAGTACGAAAGAAGTAGATGATTTGGTACAGGTAAGGGGCAAGGTGGAGATGTTGGATAGGTGGGTTGATAAATTGAATGAAGAAATAAGTGAAGTACTGGAAGACAGTTTTGGGGCTCACAAAATGACTGAGGAATTGATAGAGGAAATGAATCAATATGTTAAAAAATTGGAAGAATAGGAGGAGTACAAAGGATATAGTCATAAATTAAAAGAAGTTAATAAATTGCCTAAAACTACTCTTCTAGAATAGTCGATACTTGAAGAAAATAATAAAGATTTTTTGGAAAAGACTTCTTGCATACTCTGGTTTAGATCATATTTTCTATATAAACATAAAAATGAAGTTCAAGATTCTGTTAAGGATCTGAATGAACAATTTGAGGAGTTGGAAGCCATTATTGCTGTTATAGTAAACATTGATATACCAGTAAAGGAAGGCCTACCTTTAAGCCAAATAGAGGAGAAATGGGATGAAAGGTTTAAAGAGGTTATGCAAAGAGGAGATGATGGTGAAGATCTATTGATAGATCGATTAATGGATACTAAAGAAGAGATAAGGACAGCTAAGAGGGAGTTGACGAAGCTGAAAGATATGAGAGGGTTTGCTGCAGCGGAGTTGGAAAGGATTAAGTTTGAAGACAACTCGGTTGATGGGATAGAATTGGACATACTACAACAAGTCTTCTCTAGTTTTGACGAGTACATTGCAAAACAAACTTTGCATGCATAAACCTCATGCATGCATGGTTTTCTTCTCTTCTTTGCATGTTGCAAGTAGGACTGGCAGTTTTTGAGGCACCTGGTTTTCTCTTCTCTCCTATTTTATTTTCTTCTAGTTTAATTGAGTGATCAAAGTGGGAACTAGAGATCAAATTGATCTGAGTTTCCAAGAAGACTTAATTCTTGAAAAGGTGGAATGACCTAAAATAGAGAGGACTTCAGATTTTTGTATATCTATAAATACCCTTGGGGTATCATATTGTAAAGGTTAGCTAACAGAGAATAGAATTGGCCACCTGATATTAGGAGATGGAATTTTTCATAGTTGTGACAGAGATACATTGTTACTTTATTTACAGTTGAATATAATTATAGGTTTTACGCAATATGGTGTTAGAATTAATTTTTACTTGATAAAGTTGATGAGTTATAATCTATCTATATGCCAGTGATTGTGTTGAAGCATGAGTGTTTCTTATGTGATGAAAGTCATTAGAAGAAACTGGATTTAAGGATTATCTCGTTAGATTATCGATGAATTGAATTTATTAAAGTCTGTTGATCTATAATCTTAGCAATGAATGAAAGTGTGTTCTGGAATCTTTGAGATAGTTGTGATATGTGAATTGTGATGTTAAAATAAGCACCTTGGATGCATGCAATAGTATGGATTAGTCTGTGAATTGTATCATACTATGGTTTTATTGATCTGTTGGAAAACATTCATTGTTGAAGATATATGTCCGGATGCTAGATAAGTTTTGTTCATGTTTACTGATTTACCCTCTGATTTATCTTTTTATTTTATTTAAAAACCCCTTTCTTTATTAAGAATAGCTCGATGAATGAGTCATTGCTTGTATTCCTTGTTACTAGCATAGGCCCCTTGTATATTATAGTTGCATGGACCAATTGAGTGACACCAGACAGTTGAGAACCAACTACCAGGACCTTGGGAGGTAGGCTACTATATGTTTGTCTTTCTCTTTTAGGAGAAATAGAGTAGAAATATTCTGTTTAAATGTTGTTTGTGTCATTTTCACCATCAAAAGATAGTAGGGCCATTAGGGCCTGAGTCACACTCCTTCATGTATGGGCTTGGGAGCACATAATAGTGCTTCATCCATAGGTGACACTGATTTACCTAGAGCTGGATGATCCCATTGTTTGGCGGTATAGAGGGGGCCATATTACATTTAAACATACAAGGGTAGGTGGCATTGCTCATTGGAGGAGGGTCATAGATAAGATGACCGTTTTCACCTAGTGTCCCTAGCTTGGCATGGGTTTGTGGTTTGACGATGTATAATAGTTATTCTTTGCATGCTAGGATAGGCTTATGCAAGGTAGAGAGCACACGATGATAGAGAGATACCTGCCAGACAAAGTGGCCAGATAGTTTTGGGACATACTGGATTGTCTCGATGACCATTACACGGCCATCTTCACCCATACCACAAGGGAGACAACATGGGGCAGACCCATCCTGACCGATGAGGTTGTTACTTCTTTCAGATAGTTGGTGTCTAGACCATGGCCATATGATCAAGGACGGGGGGATGCAGGGGTCACACAGGCCTACACAACATGGTTCAGAGCACCCCTTTGATTTACAAATCTAGGTGCGACACCCCTTCGATGGAGGCCGAAAGGTAGGTTAGTAGGCCGAGGGTGGGGGTGGGGAGGTAGAGGGGATGAAGATGGGGATGGGCCAGGAGGAGGAGGGCCACCTCCACATCAGCTGAAGAAAAGAGTATTGGTAGATCAGGTGCCACATGATGGGGAGAGGTAGCGAGATGGGGATGGAGAGAGAGAGAGGTCCTGAGGGACCACCAAGAGCAGCCCCTGAGGGACCACCACCAGCAGCCGCTACCACCACCACCACAACTAGATCAGAGGGATGTCCTCATACAACAGTTGTAGGCATAGGTCCAGGTTCTCACGGTAGAGATGGACTAGGCTAGATAGCAGGTCCAAGCCCTTACTACAGAGAGGGATCAGGCTCGATCAGAGCGGGACCAAGAGATAGGCTAGAGATGAGATCTTGAGAGTATGGCCTCTGCATCCCAGGGTAGGATAGTGTCTACATAGGTATACCAGGAGGCAGTGAGAGAGGCAGAGTATTATAGGTTGCATTATAGGCAGGCAGTACTAGTAGCGGCTCGAGCGCTAGATTTCTCATAGTAGACAAGTACAAGGTAGCCCAAGGAGTATTCTGAGAGATGGGAGAGCGAGGGGTTCAGCCAGTAGGGCTAGCTACCCACTTTTGACAACATTCTTTTTGATCTATGGGCTCCATTTTTGATAGCCCTGATTTGTATTATATACTTTGATTCATACACATTTGATTTGATCTTTGTACCATGACAATTACATTTTATATACATATGAGATGGTTTGATTTTTTTATGAGATTTCATACTTTACTTATGCATGATGGATGGATGTATTTTATTTCTTATGTGTTATGATTCATAATATGCAGATGTAATATTTTTTTTATGTGATGCGGTGATTATACGGATATTTCATGGATGCACATGGTTATGAATGCATTTATTTTTGTATATTTTCTTATGTAGGATGTGATGAGCTTATGATTCAAATGTATGTTTATGCGATGCTTAATGACCCTATGTGATGTGTAAATGCAATGTGTTAATGTGAAATGATTATAATAGTGTATGATACGAGATGACCTAGGATATGCAAATGTTGATATGCTTTGTGATTTATAAAAATGAAATAATATGAATGTGATGGTACAAATATAATCATTTAAGATGATGTGATATGTGATGCACATTATTATGAGACGATGATGATGTGAGATGTTTATGTGATGCACTTGTTTATGAAATGTATGCAATTATATGTAATGTTTTTGTTTCTTTTCCTTAGGCATTTATGATGGATGATATATGGATGCAACATGTTATGATGATGCTCATGTGATTCTTTTACGTAATGGAATGTAACGATGTGAGATGACGCATGGTATATGATATATGCAATGATAAAAATGATGTGATATGATATGTGATTATGCAATGGATGGGTTAATAATGCCTATGTGATAATATCTAAATAATAGTAATGAATCTATATTAATGATGAAATTCAATGTATGTATGTTCCCTATATGATATGATATGCAGTATGATGATAATTGGTGGATGCATTTTAGTGATGTTTTTGAGTAACTATCATGGTACCATATTAGTATAGAAAGAAGATAGAAGAAAGAAGATCCAACAAGCCTACTTTATTAATGATGATGATGATAATGATATTAGGAATTGGGATTTTAAAAGGGCCATTTACCTTATCTTTGATAATACACATAGGTACGATGCATCAAGGTATAAAGAACTAGATGGTATTGTACCTAGTGTGATGGAATTTGACTTGATGATCAAATAGGAGTACTCCTGTTCACACTTGACCTACGAAACCTTATTCAGGATGTATTCTAGATATTCTAAACATCTCAGACCAAAACATAGAAAAGAAAGCCTTCCTATGTGGTCAAGAAGACATTTAAAACACCCTCCCTACAAACCAAACAAAGCATGAATGATGAAGTTATTTTACAAGAATATATCCAACAAGCACAACAGATAAAAAGATAATGATCGTTGCCACATTATTTTTTCTCTAAATCTTCATGTTTAGACATCATTGAGAGGTCATTAGAATGAGCACAAAATAAGATAAGTCAAAAAGACAAGATAAAGTAAACAAACAAGCTAATGTTCTTCAAACCGCTAGCCAAGACTAAACTATGGTGATGTCTGATGTTGATATCCATTGTAGGAAGGATGCATCCTAGGACATGTTGTTATTAGATGATGATGAGATTGACTAGATGATAAGCTATTGATACTCTGAGTTGACTAACTTGCTGACTTACTCACCTAGACTTGAGACTTGGATTATTAGGTGTTCACTTTTGAACCTGCTAGACTTGCTTCCGATTGACTTACCAAAGGATGAAAATGATGATTGATTTATTATGAATGAGATTATTTCAGGTGAGAGCGAGATGGAGATGGATGAATTTTTTCAAATACTTGGATTTTTTGGAATTTTGAAATATTTTGAGGCTGTTTTTGGGATTCTGAGATTTTGACCAACAACCCAACCTAAAGACCTATCCTAGGGGTCTCAGGAGGTGATCAACAGATTATCCTTGCCTACGTTATACACGTAGAGACCATGTACTTTGACTAACACAAACTTGATTTAATGATGAGATAGATGGATAAATGGATTGCCAGCTTACTATTATAGATGCCTAAAGGACTGGCCTAGGGTGTCTCGGGGGATGATCAAAGATCAACCTTGCCTATGTTCAAGCTTAGAGATGGCGTAGTTCGATTGGATAACTCCACTTTTTGATTTTTTGACATGTTTTTGGATTTTTGGATTTAATTTTATGAATGTTTTATATTTTTTAAGATTTTAAGGAAGACTTCAAGGATGCACATGAATCCGATCCGATGTAGGTAAAAGAACATGCCCCCAGTGTGATGTGATAGACTACTTTGATAAAGATAGGACAAATTGACCTTAGGAATGTGCCAAGTAGTACTAGGTAGAAACATGATAAGAACAAAGGATCAAGCTATGATGCAGACACAGATGGATGGATGGAAGGATGATATGGGATGTGATGGAAGTGTGATGGACGAATGATGCAGAACGAGTCATGAAGATCCTGGTGGATGGAGAGTAATTTATTTACACAAGGTTCCTATTTTCCAAGTTTTCACTAAGGTACTTGCCCAAAGCGCTACCGAAGTGGTTTTCACTAGAGGACGATTTTTCTCTTTATTGTTTTTCAATCCTTTTTCTGATTTTTTTTTATTTTTATATTATATTTTTGTATTTTTGGTTTTACCCTTAAATGATCAGGCGTAATTTTTTTTGCGATGAGAGTTGTTCATGGGCTCTTTTAGAGGTTCCCCTTCGCATGTTGATAGTTGATAAACCCCTGACTTGTAGCTTGATGTGATGATGAATGGTCCCAGCCAGTTGGGTTCAAACTTACCCTTGCTATCTGGATTTGGCATGTTCTTCAGATTTTCTTTCAGTACCAGCTCGCCAACTTGGAAGGTCCACCTCCTAATTTTCTTGTTGTAAATTTTCCTGAGATGGTTCTAATATAATTGCAAGTGGTTTAAGGCATCCATGCACCGCCCATCCAGTAGTTCCATCTTATTTAATCATGAGACTTGGTATTGTTCATCTATTATGAGATTCTGGAATGATATGCTCAAGGACGGGAGTTCAATCTCAATGGGGACTATGGTTTATGATCCGTAGACTAGGAAAAAGGGGGTGGCACATTTTGGTGTGTGGATGATTGTGTGGTAGGCCCATAAGGCAGGATTCAGCTGTAAATACCAGTCACGACCAGCGTCATTGACTATTTTCTTGAGGATTTTCAAGATGGTCTTATTGGTAGCTTCTACTTGGAAACTTCTTTGGGGATAATATGGAGTGGAGAAGCAATGTTGTATTTTGAATTTATAGCATAGGTTGTGAACCTCCTAATTTTTGAAAGGTGTCCCATTATCTGAGATAATGGCTTGAGGAACACCATAGTGAAAAATTAGGTAATTCAAGATCAACTTGGATATATGCTTCCCTATAATGTAGGTCATGGGAATGGCTTCCACCCACTTCGTGAAGTACTCTGTGGTGGTGATGATAAGCTTATGCCCATTGGATGAGGTGGGAGTGATTTTTCCAATGAGATCGAGCCCCCACTATGAAAAAGACCATGGTGTGATTATGGGGTTGAGCTCTTGAGCTGGTGCATGGATGAGGTCCCCATGCTACTAACACTAGAAACACCTTTTTACATAGTCATGTGCTTCTCTTTCCATTGTAGGCCAATAGTACCCCATCCTCAGCATTTTCTTGGCCAAAGTCATACCGCTCGAGTGTGAACTAAAAATTTTGTCATGTGCCTAAATTAAAGCAATCAAGGCTTCCGCAGTGTTTAGGCAATGTAAAAGAGTCCCTTCAATGCTTCTACAATACAAGGTTTCTCCTAGGATGATAAAATAGGATGAATTTTAACAAAGGATATTTTGAGGTTTGGGGTTATGTCGATGGGGAGGAGTCCTATTCTCAAATAAGTGTATATATCATTGTACCAGAGATCACCAGGACCAATGATTTCACTTAAAAATTTGGACTCTGGTACCTTGAATGCTGGTATGAGAAGTTTCTCTACGAGGAATTCTTTCTTTGGGACATTGTGTGGGATCTCTAGGAGTGATTCGATCATATCCATTGCATCTGTTGCTCTATTGTTTTCTCTAGGTAGCTATTCAAATGTGATATGAATGAAGAACTCCTTAAGTATTTCCACCAACTTCTTGTATGGATTCAGTTTATCATCCTTTGGTTGATATTAATTGTTTACGTGGTTGATTATAAGTTGTGAGTCTTTGTAGAGCTTAAGAGCCATGATTTTCCATTGCACTGTAATCCTCAACCCTATGTTAAGGGCCTCATACTCCGTGATGCTGTTTATGCACGAGAATGACAACTTGTATGATTTAGGTATGTATTCCCCTTGTGGAGTGATGAAGAAGATTCTCGATCCTGACCCGTGTTGTGTGTAGGATCCATCAAAATATATCTTCTAGTGATCTGCTATGCTAAGGTTGAAGATTGATTCATCAGGGAACTTTGAAAAAAGTGGATTCTCTGCATATATTGGTGCTTCTTCTAGTTGATCTGTGATTTTTTGTCCTTTGATAGCCTTGCATTCTACATAGTCGATGTCATGCCTCGTCAGGATCATAACCCATTTTTTCGTTCGTCTTGTGAGAGTTGCTTTGGAAAGTAGGTACTTGATCGGGTCTATCTTTGCAATTAGCTTGATCTGATGTGCTAGCATGTAATATCCAAATTTATGTGTTGCAAACACAACTGCTAGGAAACCTTTCTCAATGGGTGTTTAGTTCAGCTCATGTCCCACCATAGTCTTGTTAATATAGTAAATAATTCTCTCCTTCCCATTTTCATCATGTTGCGCTAGGAGAGCATCAAGGGTTGTTGTTGTTTTTGATATGTATAAGATCAAGGGTTTGCCCAAAATTGTTGGCACAAGGACTGGTGGTGTGAGTAAATACTCCTTAATCTTGTTGAATTCTTGGTCACATTTATCGTCCCATTTGTGTGCTACCCCCTTGTGGAGTAGATGAGAATATGGGATTGCCTTGTCTGCTAGTTGTGCTATGAATCGGTGGATGGACTCGAGTCTTCCTTGTAGGCCTCTTAGCTACTTTAGTGTCTTGGGTGCTTCCATTTTGAGGATTTCCTTGACTTTGGCAGGATCTACTTTGATTCCTCTCATTGATACAATGTACCCTAGGAGGTTACCTGACTGTACCCCAAAGATACTTTTTTGGATTAAGTCGGACCTTGTGTTTTTCTAGTCTATCAAAAATGGAGCTTAGGGCTAATATATGATCTCCTCGCTTCTTTGATTTAGCCAGTATTTCATCCACATAATCTTCCACAGTTTTATGGATCATGTCATGGAATATCAGCTCCATGGCCCTATGGTAGGTTTCTCTTGCATTCTTCAACTCGAATGGCATCATATTCCAACAATATGTTCCCCATGGACAAGTGAACATTGTCTTGTGCTAGTCTTCCTTGGCTATCATGATTTGATTATATCTTGAGAATCCATCCATTAGTGATAGCATATAATGTCTTGCAGTCATATCCATGATCATGTCAATGTTTTGGAGTGGAAAGTAATCCTTTGGACATGCTTTGTTTAAGTCTATGAAGTCTGTGCAGATGCAGATGCCCCCATTTGGTTTTTAAACAGGTATGAGGTTTGAGACCCACTTTTGATAGTCGATCGACCGTATGAACCATGCATCTAGGAGCTTTTGAAATTCCATTTTGACTAGCAATGCTATCTGGGGATGCATTTTTCTCAACTTTTGTCTTACTAGATTTTCTTTGGGATACACAACTAGGTGATGAACCACAACTTCTAGATCGAGACCCAGCATGTTGGAATAGGTCCATGCAAATTTCACCTTTCTTTCTCTTAGGAACGTAGCTAGGAGTTCTTGTTCTTCTGTGAGAATTGACTCGGCATAAAATATTATGTGTGGCATTGCTTCGGTTCCCAGATTAACCGGATTGCATTGTTTTGCCAGAACCACTAACTTCTTTTGATGAATGGAACTGAGAGGAAGTATTATGCCTTGCATAACCACCCATCTTTTTTGCCTTGGTCAAAATGGGTCCCCCTCTTCTATTTTTTGGTCCTTGGTTGTTTTTCAAAAAAGTTTGGAGTTGTTCTTTCTTCCAACACATTTTTTTCTTTGTTTTCTTTGGCAGAACCATAACTGGATCAGAATTGGGATTTGAAACTTATTTTGAGTTTTTTTCCCTAACTCCATTCCCAATTCCAATCCCACTTGTCTCTTGCTTTGGTCTCTTTGGTCTGTCTTGTTTTTATTTTGCAGATTTGGAGCCATAATGGATATTAAGTTGGGATTTACATAAAGTTCCAAACTTGTTTCCATCCCGCATCCGCCTACGCCCTTTTCTTTTGTTTGTTTGGACTTGGGATCAATGATGTTTACCTTGTTTTGATCTCGATGTCTTCTTTTTGGTTCTTTGTTTCTTTTTCTTCATTTTTGGCGGAATTGGAACCAAAACCAAACTCAAAACTTGGACAAAGTTTCCAAACCTGGTTCTCATTCCGTCTCCACTCCCGCGTTTCTTTTTGTTCTTTGACTTTACTTCATCACACCATAGTCTTGTGCCTGTTCCCTCCACGATTCCACATCTGACCTTCCGCATTAATGGCATTAATTACAGGCACGAATGAAATTGGATTTTAACCTTAATTAAGGTTAACTCGTTGGTTATTATCACTGTTTAACAACTAAAATCAAACCAAAGTTGTGGTAGACCATTTGGGAGCATGATTCAATCGAGGGCAAAGCATTTTTCACATAGGATTCACATCAAGGGCCAACCTGTTGGATTGTGTTTTGAGGTAGGGTTTCTATTCCTCATTTTCTTTGCTACCATTTGTAGTGTTTTGTTTGGTCTGTTGTTCTTCATGGGGTTTGTAGCTCTTTCCTTTTGAATCCTTGTTTTTTTCTTTGTTTTTCTTCTCTTTTTGTTTTGCTTTGTTTTCTTGGTCTTCGGTTCATCTTTTATGTTTGTTTTATTTACTATTTGTCATTTTTGCTCGTTTGTTTTTAATTTGCAATGGTCATTTTTGCATTTTTATTCACGCCCATACTATTGTGCCCTGGGTTTTTGGGGTGTCGACCATCTACTACATGATTATATGGTGTTCTTCGATCTATAACTAACATTCCTTTTTCCTATTGGCTTGTTGATTTTGAGTAAGGTTAAGTTGTGCCCTAATTGTTTAAGTCGAGGTTTTTTTTATAAACTAGGGTTTTTTCCCATCTCTAATTAGTTTTAAATAAAATTGTTCCCTACTTGTTGGGTTTCCTCTCGGTCGTATGGGGATGGTTTCATACTATTATTTTAAGCCTCCTTAGCTTGTCACGTGACCTCTTTTTTAGGCTATGATGTCATTCGTTCTCCTGTTGAAATTTCTAATGATGTCATGGTTGTTTTTAACCGGGGTCAGATCCGAGATTGATTTCGTTCTCAAATCTTGGTTTGAAATGGGTGTTGGATCTGTCTCTTAGCCCGCTTTTGATAGATTATAAATTATTAAAATATTTTCCACTCTGTCAAAAGCGGAAGCGAAAAAAGATATAATATTTAAACTTCTTCATTATACCAAGTCTGACTTCCATTCTGATCCCAGTCCCGACGATGTTTTTAAAAGCTTTTAAAGGATGTCTTATGCTTGGTCTTGTCTTCGGTGTATATGAAGGGTAAGATCTTTGACCTAGTTTTTCATACTTATTGTGGATATAATCTTGGGTTTTTGTTGCAAGAATTAAAGGATGTCAGGAGCATCGAGTGAGGCTTCTCAAAGGATTCAACTTGCAGAAACTTCAAAACCAGGAGCAAATCCCAAAAAGGTTAAGCTAGAACAACTCCCTTATACCTTGAGGTATAATCATTAGGGTCTTGCCATCACTGCCAGTAAAGTGGATTCTGATTGGGATGACATAACTGATACCAACTTGGGTTCATTCCATTGTGAAGAATTGTACGTTGAAACGTTTGTTGAAGAGGTAATAGGGAGGACCCAAAGAATAGTTGAATCTGGCTTGGCTCATATCACTATATTTCCTCTGTCAATCCAATGCCCAGAATTAATAATGACAGTAGCTGGAGCCTATAATCCTACTACTAGACAGTGTGTGGATTCACAGGGTAATGTCATCATTGATTTAACTCCTCAAATGTTTTAGTTTATGTTCAATGTGCCCAATCTAAGGAATTTTAGGCAACTCAATGAGGCAGAGGCTTTGAAAATTTATAGTAATCATAAGGAAGCCAACAAAACTCATTTGAATAAGAAATGGATGAGAATTGAGAAAAAGTCCCTAGTTAAGCTTCGAGATCAGCCTAAGAGGGAAAAATTCTACAAGGAGATTGGGGTAATAATAATGATGTTATCCAAAGTATTTGGAAAAAGGGATGCTCTTCACTTTAAAGAATGGATGTTCCCATTCATTCAGACAATCCTAGATGGTAGGCAATAAATTGATTGGCCCATGATTGTGTCTAAAAGCATACACAACCAAATGATTAGAGTGAGGGAAACAAAGAGTTTATTTATGACCTCTTATGTCATTTATCCAGCAGCGAGGAGAGACATTTTTCCAAGTTTAAACAGAGTGGGGATTTTGGGAGAAGTTGATGGAAAAAACAAGGTACGGAGTCATTATGATTAGCTCACCTTGCAGACTTTTGAACTACATTACAGAAGGGTTAATGACGCATTTTTATATGTAATTATTAACCAACTTACGGTAGATGCAAGATATAGATTGAGCTAGGAGACCATGGAATTCATCACATAGTGGGAATATTGGTTTATCCAATACCCCATGTTTACTTATTTCAGGCTAGTTGAATTTGATGGCCACCCTTGCCTACTCCCTAGATGCTGCAGCAATAGGATTGTTTTAATGGAGTTTGTTTATCAAGCCTTGGGGGTTAATGCTAAATTTGGTATAAAGCATAAGCCTAGTTGTCATAAGTTACCCCTAAAGTTGGGTGAATATAGTTGTCCACACCTGGTGGGAGCAAAGGTTGTTTGCAATGAATTGATGCATCTGAAATTAGGCTTGTACACTGCTAGGAAGCACTTTGACCCAAAGAATAAGATGAATGCTTTGCTTGCTTCTATTTTTGATAAACATTTCAATCTATTGGAGGACTTCTAGAGTGATCTTCAGGATGAATATGACTTAAGGAAAAGGAACTATGAAAGTTTTCCTATCCCACTCATGGTGGAGTATGGGATCAAGGTGGACATTCCTAAAACATTATGAGATGATGGGGTGGTCTTGGATCCCCTATATGAGGTACAAAATATATGTACCAAGAGCTTAGATCCTGTAGATTGGGGTGCGGAGAAGACACTAGATATTAAGAAGATGGCAAGACCAGTGTTGGATAGAATCATCCAATGGGTCGTGCTAAGAATCAAGGAGCCTGGCGATCAAACTTCCAAGAAAATAAAAGGTGCAAGTACCACTCAAGGGTACAAGAGAACGAAGAGGAGAATGCCTCCTAAGGAACCCTTGGAATTCTTCCCTCCTGACATAGAGGAGCTTGAAATTGAAGTTCCGGCTCAAGATTTTCTTAAACCACATGAAGAAGAATTCCCAATAGGACCTGTGGCCTCAACATCAGTTGTGGGTGAGTTTCCTACTCAACTCCCTCCTACAGAGTATCCGGTGGAGAAATTCCTAGGGCAACCCTTCATAAGGAAGTTGAAACGTTAAAGGGAAAGGAAGTTGAGGTAGAAATCCATGATATAGGGACAGAGTCTAAGGGTACTTTGTCAAATAAGGAGACACTAGAGGAGACACCTCTTGATGAATTTGAGCATGTTTTGATAGAAGAGGACCAATGGGTGCTTTTTGAAGAGGCTAAGAGAGCATCATATGCGAAGGCACAAGCTAAAGCATTACAAAAACAACAAGAAATAGATGCCAAGGCACAAGTTGAAGTGTTGGAAAAGAAAAATGAAATGGATGCAAAGGCATAGGTTGATGGATTACTCCAACAACAACAATTAGAGGCCAAATAGAAAGTTGATGAGTTGGCCAAGTAGCAGCAAAGGGAGTAGGAGCTCAAAGTAAAGGAGGAGAATGATAGTTGGAGATGCTGCAAAAGATTCATGATATTGAAGAAGAAAAGGAAAGACAAAGAAGAGAAAAGGAAGCCCTACAGGCTAAATTTAAGATCATTGAGGAATCATAAAAGAAAAGGGAGGAAGCAGAACACTTGCAAAATGAAAAAGATGTTGGAGAGCTTGCTAATAACAACAAAAGGAAAAGGAAGCATGGGACAAGCTCAAAGACTTGGAGGGAGAGAGACATAAATTGCTTCAAGAGAAGAGGTTAGAGGAGGGAATTGACCAAATTAAAATATATGAAGGGATTTTCCTTAGCAGAGTTGAAAATAATTAAATTTGAAGACAGCTGGGTTGATGGGCCTGATGTGGATATCCTTCAACAAGTGTTCTCCAGTTATGATGAATATCTTCTAGAGAAAACTATGCAAGAGTGAGTTGGTAGAAAAATGATCTATTTTTGGCACATGACTTCCCCTTTTCTCTCCTAGTTCACAAGGAAATCAACCTTTGAATTGAAGGTTTTCATCATCCAGTCCTGTCTCTTTTTGGGCGTTAGATTTTGCACAAGGAAATCAACTTTTGAACTGAAGATCAGCCAATCTAGTTTCTTGATGTAGTTTCGGTTCCTTGATTAGTGGATCTCAATTTTTTATTGAGAGGGATTTATGTGTACCATGTCTATATGTAATTTGGAGCTCCATATTGTAAGGGTTGGCTGATGAAAGTAGAATTAGCCGCCTAATGATAGCAGATAGGATTTTTATAGCTTTGAGCAAAAGACTTTTAAAAGTTCATGTTGAATTTAGATACACTTTTTATATAGTTTTATGTTGGAATTGAAATTCTTGGATGAGGTTAGTGAACCATAATCAGTCTGTATGCCAGTGGGTTTGTTGTGCATAAATGTTTCTTATTTGATATGAATCAATAGGGGAAACCAGATTATAAAGATTATTTCATTAAATTGTCGATGAATGGAATTGTTATTTGTTTTTTGATCTATATTATTGGCAATGAATGAGGAAGTTTGTTTTTGTTTTTGAATATTGTGGAATT